>CM024271.1:12896965-12918942 GCA_013621005.1 Aeschynomene evenia
TGAAGCTCAATACACTCAATTAGGACCAAAATAGGCTCATTACATCATCCTTTGTTATCTAAACGTTCCTAGTGACTAAAATGGAGCTATTGTCCAAAGTAAGATCAAATGAAGGTCAATACACTCAATTAGGACCAAAATAGGCTCATTACATCATCCTTTAGTTATCTACAACATCTAGTGACTCAAATGGAGCCATTGATCAAAGTAAGACCAAATGAAGGTCAATACACTCAATTAAGACCAAAATAGGCTCATTACATCATCCTTTGTTATCTACAACATCCTAGTGACTAAAATGGAGCCATTGACCAAAGTAAGACAAATGAAGCTCAATACACTCAATTAGGACCAAAATAGGCTCATTACATCATCCTTTGGTTATCTACAACATCCTAGTGACTAAAATGGAGCCATTGACCAAAGTAAGACCAAATGAAGCTCAATACACTCAATTAGGACCAAAATAGGCTCATTACATCATCCTTTGTTATCTAAACCTCCTAGTGACTAAAATGGAGCCATTGTCCAAAGTAAGACCAAATGAAGGTCAAGACCAAAATAGGCTCATTACATCATCCTTTGGTTATCTACAACATCCTAGTGACTAAAATGGAGCCATTGACCAAAGTAAGACAAATGAAGGTCAATACACTCAATTAGGACCAAATAGGCTCATTACATCATCCTTTGTTATCTAAACATTCCTAGTGACTAAAATGGAGCCATTGACCAAAGTAAGACCAAATGAAGCTCAATACACTCAATTAGGACCAAAATAGGCTCATTACATCATCCTTTGGTTATCTAAACATCTAGTGACTAAAATGGAGCCATTTGACCAAAGTAAGACCAATGAAGCTCAATACACTCATTAGGACCAAAATAGGCTCATTACATCATCCTTTGGTTATCTACAACCTCCTAGTGACTAAAATGGAGCCATTGATCCAAAGTAAGACCAATGAAGCGTCAATACACTCAATTAGGACAAAATAGGCCTCACTTACATCATCCTTTGGTTATCTAAACCTTCCTAGTCGACTAAAATGGAGCCATTGATCCAAAGTAAGACCAAATGAAGCTCAATACACTCAATTAGGACCAAAATAGGCTCATTACATCATCCTTTGGTTATCTACAACATCCTAGTGACTAAAATGGAGCCATTGACCAAAGTAAGACCAAATGAAGCTCAATACACTCAATTAGGACCAAAATAGGCTCATTACATCATCCTTTGGTTATCTACAACATCCTAGTGACTAAAATGGAGCCATTGACAAAGTAAAGACCAAATGAGGCTCAATAACTCAATTAGGACCAAAATAGGCTCATTACATCATCCTTTGTTTATCTAAACGTTCCTAGTGACTAAAATGGAGCATTGTCCAAAGTAAGACCAAATGAAGGTCAATACACTCAATTAGGACCAAAATAGGCTCATTACATCATCCTTTAGTTATCTACAACATCCTAGTGACTCAAATGGAGCCATTGATCAAAGTAAGACCAAATGAAGGTCAATACACTCAATTAAGACCAAAATAGGCTCATTACATCATCCTTTGGTTATTACAACATCCTAGTGACTAAAATGGAGCCATTGACCAAGTAAGACCAAATGAAGTAATACACTCAATTAGGACCAAAATAGGCTTATTACATCATCCTTTGGTTATCTACAACATCTTAGTGACTAAAATGGAGCCATTGACCAAAGTAGGACCAATGAAGGTCAATACACTCAATTAGGACCAAAATAGGCTCATTACATCATCCTTTGGTTATCTAAGACATCCTAGTGACTAAAATGGAGCCATTGACCAAAGTAAGACCAAATGAAGCTCAATACACTCAATTAGGACCAAAATAGCTCATTACATCATCCTTTGTTTATCTAAACTTCCTAGTGACTAAAATGGAGCCATTGTCCAAAGTAAAACCAAATGAAGGTCAATACACTCAATTAGGACCAAAATAGGCTCATTACATCATCCTTTGGTTATCTACAACATCCTAGTGAACTAAATGGAGCCATTGACCAAAGTAAGACCAAATGAAGGTCAATACACTCAATTAGGACCAAAATAGCTCATTACATCATCCTTTGGTTATCTAAACCTCCTAGTGACTAAAATGGAGCCATTGACCAAAGTAAGACCAAATGAAGCTCAATACACTCAATTAGGACCAAAATAGGCTCATTACATCATCCTTGGTTATCTACAAACATCCTAGTGACTAAAATGGAGCCATTGACCAAAGTAAGACCAAATGAAGCTCAATACACTCAATTAGGACCAAAATAGGCTCATTACATCATCCTTTTGTTATCTAAACATCCTAGTGACTAAAATGGAGCCATTGAGCCAAAGTAAGACCAAATGAAGGTCAATACACTCAATTAGGACCAAAATAGGCTCATTACATCATCCTTTGTTATCTACAACATCCTAGTGACTAAAATGGAGCCATTGACCAAAGTAAGACCAAATGAAGGTCAATACACTCAATTAGAACAAAATAGTCATTACATCATCCTTTGTTATCTACAACATCTAGTACTAAAATGGAGCCATTGACCAAAGTAAGACCAAATGAAGTCAATACACTCAATTAGGACCAAAATAGGCTCATTACATCATCCTTTGTTATCTACAACATCTTAGTGACTAAAATGGAGCATTGACCAAAGTAAGACCAAATGAAGCTCAATACACTCAATTAGGACCAAAATAGGCTCATTACATCATCCTTTGGTTATCTAAACATCCTAGTGACTAAAATGGAGCCATGACCAAAGTAAGACCAAATGAAGCTCAATACACTCAATTAGGACAAAATAGCTCATTACATCATCCTTTGTTATCTACAACATCCTAGTGACTAAAATGGAGCCATTGACCAAAGTAAGACAAATGAAGGTCAATACACTCAATTAGGACCAAAATAGGCTCATTACATCATCCTTTGTTATCTACAACATCCTAGTGACTAAAATGGAGCCATTGACCAAAGTAAGACCAAATGAAGCTCAATACACTCAATTAGGACCAAAATAGGCTCATTACATCATCCTTTGGTTATCTACAACATCCTAGTGACTAAAATGGAGCCATTGACCAAAGTAAGACACAAATGAAGCTCAATACACTCAATTAGGACCAAAATAGGCTCATTACATCATCCTTTGGTTATCTACAACATCCTAGTGACTAAAATGGAGCCATTGACCAAAGTAAGACCAAAATGAAGCTCAATACACTCAATTAGGACCAAAATAGGCTCATTACATCATCCTTTGGTTATCTAAACATCCTAGTGACTAAAATGGAGCCATTGACCAAAGTAAGACCAAATGAAGCTCAATACACTCAATTAGGACCAAAATAGGCTCATTACATCATCCTTTGTTTATCTAAACATCCTAGTGACTAAAATGGAGCCATTGACCAAAGTAAGACCAAATGAAGCTCAATACACTCAATTAGGACCAAAATAGGCTCATTACATCATCCTTTAGTTATCTACAACATCCTAGTGACTAAAATGGAGCCATTGATCAAAGTAAGACCAAAATGAAGCTCAATACACTCAATTAGACCAAAATAGGCTCATTACAATCATCCTTGTTATCTAAACCTTCCTAGTGACTAAAATGGAGCCATTGTCCAAAGTAAGACCAAATGAAGGTCAAAACACTCAATTAAGACCAAAATAGGCTCATTACATCATCCTTTGGTTATCTACAACATCCTAGTGACTAAAATGGAGCCATTGACCAAAGTAAGACACAAATGAAGGTCAATACACTCAATTAGGACCAAAATAGGCTCATTACATCATCCTTTGGTTATCTAAACCTTCCTAGTGACTAAAATGGAGCCATTGACCAAAGTAAGACCAAATGAAGCTCAATACACTCAATTAGGACCAAAATAGGCTCATTACATCAATCCTTTGGTTATCTAAAACATCCTAGTGACTAAAATGGAGCCATTGACCAAAGTAAGACCAAATGAAGCTCAATACACTCAATTAGGACCAAAATAGGCTCATTACATCATCCTTTGTTATCTAAACTTCCTAGTGACTAAAATGGAGCCATTGTCCAAAGTAAGACCAAATGAAGGTCAATACACTCAATTAGGACCAAAATAGGCTCATTACATCATCCTTTAGTTATCTACAACATCCTAGTGACTCAAATGGAGCCATTGATCCAAAGTAAGACCAAATGAAGGTCAATACACTCAATTAGGACCAAAATAGGCTCATTACATCATCCTTTGGTTATTACAACATCCTAGTGACTAAAATGGAGCCATTGACCAAAGTAAGACCAAATGAAGCTCAATACACTCAATTAGGACCAAAATAGGCTCATTACATCATCCTTTGGTTATCTACAACATCCTAGTGACTAAAATGGAGCCATTGACCAAAGTAAGACCAAATGAAGGTCAATACACTCAATTAGGACCAAAATAGGCTCATTACATCATCCTTTGGTTATCTAAACATCCTAGTGACTAAAATGGAGCCATTGACCAAAGTAAGACCAAATGAAGCTCAATACACTCAATTAGGACCAAAATAGGCTCATTACATCATCCTTTGTTATCTAAACTTCCTAGTGACTAAAATGGAGCCATTGTCCAAAGTAAGACCAAATGAAAAACAAATGAAGGCCTTCAAATACAACATCAACTTAGGACGCAAAATAAGGCCTCAATTAACAAAAATCATACCTTTGGTTATCTACAACATCCTAGTGACTAAAATGGAGCCATTGACCAAAGTAAGACCAAATGAAGCTCAATACACTCAATTAGGACCAAAAATAGGCTCATTACATCATCCTTTGGTTATCTACAACATCCTAGTGACTAAAATGGAGCCATTGACCAAAGTAAGACCAAATGAAGCTCAATACACTCAATTAGGACCAAAATAGGCTCATTACATCATCCTTTGTTTATCTAAACCTTCCTAGTGACTAAAATGGAGCCATTGTCCAAAGTAAGACCAAATGAAGGTCAATACACTCAATTAAGACCAAAATAGGCTCATTACATCATCCTTTGGTTATCTACAACATCCTAGTGACTAAAATGGAGCCATTGACCAAAGTAAGACCAAATGAAGCTCAATACACTCAATTAGGACCAAAATAGGCTCATTACATCATCCTTTGGTTATCTACAACATCCTAGTGACTAAAATGGAGCCATTGACCAAAGTAAGACCAAATGAAGTCAATACACTCAATTAGGACCAAAATAGGCTCATTACATCATCCTTTGTTATCTAAACATCCTAGTGACTAAAATGGAGCCATTGACCAAAGTAAGACCAAATGAAGCTCAATACACTCAATTAGGACCAAAATAGGCTCATTACATCATCCTTTGTTATCTAAACCTCCTAGTGACTAAAATGGAGCCATTGTCCAAAGTAAGACCAAATGAAGGTCAATACACTCAATTAGACCAAAATAGGCTCATTACATCATCCTTTGGTTATCTACAACATCCTAGTGACTAAAATGGAGCCATTGACCAAAGTAAGACCAAATGAAGGTCAATACACTCAATTAGGACCAAAATAGGCTCATTACATCATCCTTTGGTTATCTAAACCTTCCTAGTGACTAAAATGGAGCTATTGACCAAAGTAAGACCAAATGAAGCTCAATACACTCAATTAGGACCAAAATAGGCTCATTACATCATCCTTTGGTTATCTAAACATCCTAGTGACTAAAATGGAGCCATTGACCAAAGTAAGACCAAATGAAGCTCAATACACTCAATTAGGACCAAAATAGGCTCATTACATCATCCTTTGTTTATCTAAACCTCCTAGTGACTAAAATGGAGCCATTGACCAAAGTAAGACCAAATGAAGGTCAATACACTCAATTAGGACCAAAATAGGCTCATTACATCATCCTTTGTTATCTACAACATCCTAGTGACTAAAATGGAGCCATTGACCAAAGTAAGACCAAATGAAGGTCAATACACTCAATTAGGACCAAAATAGGCTCATTACATCATCCTTTGGTTATCTACAACATCCTAGTGACTAAAATGGAGCCATTGACCAAAGTAAGACCAAATGAAGCTCAATACACTCAATTAGGACCAAAATAGGCTCATTACATCATCCTTTGGTTATCTACAACATCCTAGTGACTAAAATGGAGCCATTGACCAAAGTAAGACCAAATGAAGCTCAATACACTCAATTAGGACCAAAATAGGCTCATTACATCATCCTTTGTTATCTAAACATCCTAGTGACTAAAATGGAGCCATTGACCAAAGTAAGACCAAATGAAGCTCAATACACTCAATTAGGACCAAAATAGGCTCATTACATCATCCTTTGTTATCTACAACATCCTAGTGACTAAAATGGAGCCATTGACCAAAGTAAGACCAAATGAAGCTCAATACACTCAATTAGGACCAAAATAGGCTCATTACATCATCCTTTGTTATCTACAACATCCTAGTGACTAAAATGGAGCCATTGACCAAAGTAAGACCAAATGAAGGTCAATACACTCAATTAGGACCAAAATAGGCTCATTACATCATCCTTTGTTATCTACAACATCCTAGTGACTAAAATGGAGCCATTGACCAAAGTAAGACCAAATGAAGCTCAATACACTCAATTAGGACCAAAATAGGCTCATTACATCATCCTTTAGTTATCTACAACATCCTAGTGACTAAAATGGAGCCATTGACCAAAGTAAGACCAAATGAAGGTCAATACACTCAATTAGGACCAAAATAGCCTCATTACATCATCCTTTGGTTATCTACAACATCCTAGTAACTAAAATGGAGCCATTGGCCAAAGTAAGACCAAATGAAGCTCAATACACTCAATTAGGACCAAAATAGGCTCATTACATCATCCTTTGGTTATCTAAACATCCTAGTGACTAAAATGGAGCCATTGACCAAAGTAAGACCAAATGAAGCTCAATACACTCAATTAGGACCAAAATAGGCTCATTACATCATCCTTTGTTTATCTAAACCTTCCTAGTGACTAAAATGGAGCCATTGTCCAAAGTAAGACCAAATGAAGGTCAATACACTCAATTAGGACCAAAATAGGCTCATTACATCATCCTTTGGTTATCTACAACATCCTAGTGACTAAAATGGAGCCATTGACCAAAGTAAGACCAAATGAAGCTCAATACACTCAATTAGGACCAAAATAGGCTCATTACATCATCCTTTGTTATCTACAACATCCTAGTGACTAAAATGGAGCCATTGACCAAAGTAAGACCAAATGAAGCTCAATACACTCAATTAGGACCAAAATAGGCTCATTACATCATCCTTTGTTTATCTAAACCTTCCTAGTGACTAAAATGGAGCCATTGTCCAAAGTAAGACCAAATGAAGGTCAAACACTCAATTAAGACCAAAATAGGCTCATTACATCATCCTTTGGTTATCTACAACATCCTAGTGACTAAAATGGAGCCATTGACCAAAGTAAGACCAAATGAAGGTCAATACACTCAATTAGGACCAAAATAGGCTCATTACATCATCCTTTGGTTATCTAAACCTTCCTAGTGACTAAAATGGAGCCATTGACCAAAGTAAGACCAAATGAAGCTCAATACACTCAATTAGGACCAAAATAGGCTCATTACATCATCCTTTGGTTATCTACAACATCCTAGTGACTAAAATGGAGCCATTGACCAAAGTAAGACCAAATGAAGCTCAATACACTCAATTAGGACCAAAATAGGCTCATTACATCATCCTTTGTTTATCTAAACTTCCTAGTGACTAAAATGGAGCATTGTCCAAAGTAAGACCAAATGAAGGTCAATACACTCAATTAGGACCAAAATAGGCTCATTACATCATCCTTTGTTATCTACAACATCCTAGTGACTAAAATGGAGCCATTGACCAAAGTAAGACCAAATGAAGGTCAATACACTCAATTAGGACCAAAATAGGCTCATTACATCATCCTTTGGTTATCTACAACATCCTAGTGACTAAAATGGAGCCATTGACCAAAGTAAGACCAAATGAAGCTCAATACACTCAATTAGGACCAAAATAGGCTCATTACATCATCCTTTGGTTATCTACAACATCCTAGTGACTAAAATGGAGCCATTGACCAAAGTAAGACCAAATGAAGCTCAATACACTCAATTAGGACCAAAATAGGCTCATTACATCATCCTTTGGTTATCTAAACATCCTAGTGACTAAAATGGAGCCATTGACCAAAGTAAGACCAAATGAAGCTCAATACACTCAATTAGGACCAAAATAGGCTCATTACATCATCCTTTGTTTATCTAAACCTTCCTAGTGACTAAAATGGAGCCATTGTCCAAAGTAAGACCAAATGAAGGTCAATACACTCAATTAGGACCAAAATAGGCTCATTACATCATCCTTTGGTTATCTACAACATCCTAGTGACTAAAATGAGCCATTGACCAAAGTAATGAAGTCAATACACTCAATTAGACCAAAATAGGCTCATTACATCATCCTTTGTTATCTACAACATCCTAGTGACTAAAATGGAGCCATTGACCAAAGTAAGACCAAATGAAGGTCAATACACTCAATTAGGACCAAAATAGGCTCATTACATCATCCTTTAGTTATCTACAACATCCTAGTGACTAAAATGGAGCCATTGACCAAAGTAAGACCAAATGAAGCTCAATACACTCAATTAGGACCAAAATAGGCTCATTACATCATCCTTTGGTTATCTAAACATTCCTAGTGACTAAAATGGAGCCATTGACCAAAGTAAGACCAAATGAAGGTCAATACACTCAATTAGGACCAAAATAGGCTCATTACATCATCCTTTGGTTATCTACAACATCCTAGTGACTAAAATGGAGCCATTGACCAAAGTAAGACCAAATGAAGGTCAATACACTCAATTAGGACCAAAATAGGCTCATTACATCATCCTTTGGTTATCTAAACATCCTAGTGACTAAAATGGAGCCATTGACCAAAGTAAGACCAAATGAAGCTCAATACACTCAATTAGGACCAAAATAGGCTCATTACATCATCCTTTGGTTATCTAAACATCCTAGTGACTAAAATGGAGCCATTGACCAAAGTAAGACCAAATGAAGCTCAATACACTCAATTAGGACCAAAATAGGCTCATTACATCATCCTTTAGTTATCTACAACATCCTAGTGACTAAAATGGAGCCATTGACCAAAGTAAGACCAAATGAAGGTCAATACACTCAATTAGGACCAAAATAGGCTCATTACATCATCCTTTGGTTATCTACAACATCCTAGTGACTAAAATGGAGCCATTGACCAAAGTAAGACCAAATGAAGCTCAATACACTCAATTAGGACCAAAATAGGCTCATTACATCATCCTTTGGTTATCTACAACATCTTAGTGACTAAAATGGAGCCATTGACCAAAGTAAGACCAAATGAAGCTCAATACACTCAATTAGGACCAAAATAGGCTCATTACATCATCCTTTGGTTATCTAAGACATCCTAGTGACTAAAATGGAGCCATTGACCAAAGTAAGACCAAATGAAGCTCAATACACTCAATTAGGACCAAAATAGGCTCATTACATCATCCTTTGTTTATCTAAACCTTCCTAGTGACTAAAATGGAGCCATTGTCCAAAGTAAGACCAAATGAAGGTCAATACACTCAATTAGGACCAAAATAGGCCCATTACATCATCCTTTGTTTATCTACAACGTCCTAGTGACTAAAATGGAGTCATTGACCAAAGTACGACCAAATGAAGCTCAATACACTCAATTAGGACCAAAATAGGCTCATTACATCATCCTTTAGTTATCTACAACATCCTAGTGACTAAAATGGAGCCATTGACCAAAGTAAGACCAAATGAAGCTCAATACACTCAATTAGGACCAAAATAGGCTCATTACATCATCCTTTGTTTATCTAAACCTTCCTAGTGACTAAAATGGAGCCATTGTCCAAAGTAAGACCAAATGAAGGTCAAAACACTCAATTAAGACCAAAATAGGCTCATTACATCATCCTTTGGTTATCTACAACATCCTAGTGACTAAAATGGAGCCATTGACCAAAGTAAGACAAAATGAAGGTCAATACACTCAATTAGGACCAGAATCGGCTCATTACATCATCCTTTGGTTATCTAAACCTTCCTAGTGACTAAAATGGAGCCATTGACCAAACTAAGACCAAATGAAGCTCAATACACTCAATTAGGACCAAAATAGGCTCATTACATCATCCTTTGGTTATCTAAGACATCCTAGTGACTAAAATGGAGCCATTGACCAAAGTAAGACCAAATGAAGCTCAATACACTCAATTAGGACCAAAATAGGCTCATTACATCATCCTTTGTTTATCTAAACGTTCCTAGTGACTAAAATGGAGCTATTGTCCAAAGTAAGATCAAATGAAGGTCAATACACTCAATTAGGACCAAAATAGGCTCATTACATCATCCTTTAGTTATCTACAACATCCTAGTGACTCAAATGGAGCCATTGATCAAAGTAAGACCAAATGAAGGTCAATACACTCAATTAGGACCAAAATAGGCTCATTACATCATCCTTTGGTTATCTACAACATCCTAGTGACTAAAATGGAGCCATTGACCAAAGTAAGACCAAATGAAGCTCAATACACTCAATTAGGACCAAAATAGGCTCATTACATCATCCTTTGGTTATCTACAACATCCTAGTGACTAAAATGGAGCCATTGACCAAAGTAAGACCAAATGAAGGTCAATACACTCAATTAGGACCAAAATAGGCTCATTACATCATCCTTTGGTTATCTAAACATCCTAGTGACTAAAATGGAGCCATTGACCAAAGTAAGACCAAATGAAGCTCAATACACTCAATTAGGACCAAAATAGGCTCATTACATCATCCTTTGTTTATCTAAACTTCCTAGTGACTAAAATGGAGCATTGACCAAAGTAAGACCAAATGAAGGTCAATACACTCAATTAGGACCAAAATAGGCTCATTACATCATCCTTTGTTATCTACAACATCCTAGTGACTAAAATGGAGCCATTGACCAAAGTAAGACCAAATGAAGGTCAATACACTCAATTAGGACCAAAATAGGCTCATTACATCATCCTTTGGTTATCTACAACATCCTAGTGACTAAAATGGAGCCATTGACCAAAGTAAGACCAAATGAAGCTCAATACACTCAATTAGGACCAAAATAGGCTCATTACATCATCCTTTGGTTATCTACAACATCCTAGTGACTAAAATGGAGCCATTGACCAAAGTAAGACCAAATGAAGCTCAATACACTCAATTAGGACCAAAATAGGCTCATTACATCATCCTTTGGTTATCTAAACATCCTAGTGACTAAAATGGAGCCATTGACCAAAGTAAGACCAAATGAAGCTCAATACACTCAATTAGGACCAAAATAGGCTCATTACATCATCCTTTGTTTATCTAAACCTTCCTAGTGACTAAAATGGAGCCATTGTCCAAAGTAAGACCAAATGAAGGTCAATACACTCAATTAGGACCAAAATAGGCTCATTACATCATCCTTTGGTTATCTACAACATCCTAGTGACTAAAATGGAGCATTGACCAAAGTAAGACCAAATGAAGCTCAATACACTCAATTAGGACCAAAATAGGCTCATTACATCATCCTTTAGTTATCTACAACATCCTAGTGACTAAAATGGAGCCATTGATCAAAGTAAGACCAAATGAAGCTCAATACACTCAATTAGGACCAAAATAGGCTCATTACATCATCCTTTGTTTATCTAAACCTTCCTAGTGACTAAAATGGAGCCATTGTCCAAAGTAAGACCAAATGAAGGTCAAAACACTCAATTAAGACCAAAATAGGCTCATTACATCATCCTTTGGTTATCTACAACATCCTAGTGACTAAAATGGAGCCATTGACCAAAGTAAGACAAAATGAAGGTCAATACACTCAATTAGGACCAAAATAGGCTCATTACATCATCCTTTGGTTATCTAAACCTTCCTAGTGACTAAAATGGAGCCATTGACCAAACTAAGACCAAATGAAGCTCAATACACTCAATTAGGACCAAAATAGGCTCATTACATCATCCTTTGGTTATCTAAGACATCCTAGTGACTAAAATGGAGCCATTGACCAAAGTAAGACCAAATGAAGCTCAATACACTCAATTAGGACCAAAATAGGCTCATTACATCATCCTTTGTTTATCTAAACCTTCCTAGTGACTAAAATGGAGCTATTGTCCAAAGTAAGATCAAATGAAGGTCAATACACTCAATTAGGACCAAAATAGGCTCATTACATCATCCTTTAGTTATCTACAACATCCTAGTGACTCAAATGGAGCCATTGATCAAAGTAAGACCAAATGAAGGTCAATACACTCAATTAAGACCAAAATAGGCTCATTACATCATCCTTTGGTTATTGACAACATCCTAGTGACTAAAATGGAGCCATTGACCAAGTAAGACCAAATGAAGCTTAATACACTCAATTAGGACCAAAATAGGCTTATTACATCATCCTTTGGTTATCTACAACATCTTAGTGACTAAAATGGAGCCATTGACCAAAGTAGGACCAAATGAAGGTCAATACACTCAATTAGGACCAAAATAGGCTCATTACATCATCCTTTGGTTATCTAAAACATCCTAGTGACTAAAATGGAGCCATTGACCAAAGTAAGACCAAATGAAGCTCAATACACTCAATTAGGACCAAAATAGGCTCATTACATCATCCTTTGTTTATCTAAACCTTCCTAGTGACTAAAATGGAGCCATTGTCCAAAGTAAGACCAAATGAAGGTCAATACACTCAATTAGGACCAAAATAGGCCCATTACATCATCCTTTGGTTATCTACAACATCCTAGTGACTAAAATGGAGTCATTGACCAAAGTACGACCAAATGAAGCTCAATACACTCAATTAGGACCAAAATAGGCTCATTACATCATCCTTTAGTTATCTACAACATCCTAGTGACTAAAATGGAGCCATTGATCAAAGTAAGACCAAATGAAGCTCAATACACTCAATTAGGACCAAAATAGGCTCATTACATCATCCTTTGTTTATCTAAACCTTCCTAGTGACTAAAATGGAGCCATTGTCCAAAGTAAGACCAAATGAAGGTCAAAACACTCAATTAAGACCAAAATAGGCTCATTACATCATCCTTTGGTTATCTACAACATCCTAGTGACTAGAATGGAGCCATTGACCAAAGTAAGACAAAATGAAGGTCAATACACTCAATTAGGACCAAAATAGGCTCATTACGTCATCCTTTGGTTATCTAAACCTTCCTAGTGACTAAAATGGAGCCATTGACCAAGTAAGACCAAATGAAGCTTAATACACTCAATTAGGACCAAAATAGGCTCATTACATCATCCTTTGGTTATCTAAGACATCCTAGTGACTAAAATGGAGCCATTGACCAAAGTAAGACCAAATGAAGCTCAATACACTCAATTAGGACCAAAATAGGCTCATTACATCATCCTTTGTTTATCTAAACTTCCTAGTGACTAAAATGGAGCCATTGTCCAAAGTAAGACCAAATGAAGGTCAATACACTCAATTAGGACCAAAATAGGCTCATTACATCATCCTTTAGTTATCTACAACATCCTAGTGACTAAAATGGAGCCATTGACCAAAGTAAGACCAAATGAAGGTCAATACACTCAATTAGGACCAAAATAGGCTCATTACATCATCCTTTGGTTATCTACAACATCCTAGTGACTAAAATGGAGCCATTGACCAAAGTAAGACCAAATGAAGGTCAATACACTCAATTAGGACCAAAATAGGCTCATTACATCATCCTTTGGTTATCTACAACATCCTAGTGACTAAAATGGAGCCATTGACCAAAGTAAGACCAAATGAAGCTCAATACACTCAATTAGGACCAAAATAGGCTCATTACATCATCCTTTGGTTATCTAAACATCCTAGTGACTAAAATGGAGCCATTGACCAAAGTAAGACCAAATGAAGCTCAATACACTCAATTAGGACCAAAATAGGCTCATTACATCATCCTTTAGTTATCTACAACATCCTAGTGACTAAAATGGAGCCATTGACCAAAGTAAGACCAAATGAAGCTCAATACACTCAATTAGGACCAAAATAGGCTCATTACATCATCCTTTGTTTATCTAAACCTTCCTAGTGACTAAAATGGAGCCATTGTCCAAAGTAAGACCAAATGAAGGTCAAAACACTCAATTAGGACCAAAATAGGCTCATTACATCATCCTTTGGTTATCTACAACATCCTAGTGACTAAAATGGAGCCATTGACCAAAGTAAGACCAAATGAAGGTCAATACACTCAATTAGGACCAAAATAGGCTCATTACATCATCCTTTGGTTATCTAAACCTTCCTAGTGACTAAAATGGAGCCATTGACCAAACTAAGACCAAATGAAGCTCAATACACTCAATTAGGACCAAAATAGGCTCATTACATCATCCTTTGGTTATCTAAGACATCCTAGTGACTAAAATGGAGCCATTGACCAAAGTAAGACCAAATGAAGCTCAATACACTCAATTAGGACCAAAATAGGCTCATTACATCATCCTTTGGTTATCTAAACCTTCCTAGTGACTAAAATGGAGCTATTGTCCAAAGTAAGACCAAATGAAGGTCAATACACTCAATTAGGACCAAAATAGGCTCATTACATCATCCTTTAGTTATCTACAACATCCTAGTGACTCAAATGGAGCCATTGATCAAAGTAAGACCAAATGAAGGTCAATACACTCAATTAAGACCAAAATAGGCTCATTACATCATCCTTTGGTTATTGACAACATCCTAGTGACTAAAATGGAGCCATTGACCAAGTAAGACCAAATGAAGCTTAATACACTCAATTAGGACCAAAATAGGCTTATTACATCATCCTTTGGTTATCTACAACATCTTAGTGACTAAAATGGAGCCATTGACCAAAGTAGGACCAAATGAAGGTCAATACACTCAATTAGGACCAAAATAGTCTCATTACATCATCCTTTGGTTATCTAAGACATCCTAGTGACTAAAATGGAGCCATTGACCAAAGTAAGACCAAATGAAGCTCAATACACTCAATTAGGACCAAAATAGGCTCATTACATCATCCTTTGTTTATCTAAACGTTCCTAGTGACTAAAATGGAGCTATTGTCCAAAGTAAGATCAAATGAAGGTCAATACACTCAATTAGGACCAAAATAGGCTCATTACATCATCCTTTAGTTATCTACAACATCCTAGTGACTAAAATGGAGCCATTGATCAAAGTAAGACCAAATGAAGGTCAATACACTCAATTAAGACCAAAATAGGCTCATTACATCATCCTTTGGTTATTACAACATCCTAGTGACTAAAATGGAGCCATTGACCAAGTAAGACCAAATGAAGCTCAATACACTCAATTAGGACCAAAATAGGCTTATTACATCATCCTTTGGTTATCTACAACATCTTAGTGACTAAAATGGAGCCATTGACCAAAGTAAGACCAAATGAAGGTCAATACACTCAATTAGGACCAAAATAGGCTCATTACATCATCCTTTGGTTATCTAAGACATCCTAGTGACTAAAATGGAGCCATTGACCAAAGTAAGACCAAATGAAGCTCAATACACTCAATTAGGACCAAAATAGGCTCATTACATCATCCTTTGTTTATCTAAACCTTCCTAGTGACTAAAATGGAGCCATTGTCCAAAGTAAGACCAAATGAAGGTCAATACACTCAATTAGGACCAAAATAGGCTCATTACATCATCCTTTGGTTATCTACAACATCCTAGTGACTAAAATGGAGTCATTGACCAAAGTACGACCAAATGAAGCTCAATACACTCAATTAGGACCAAAATAGGCTCATTACATCATCCTTTAGTTATCTACAACATCCTAGTGACTAAAATGGAGCCATTGATCAAAGTAAGACCAAATGAAGCTCAATACACTCAATTAGGACCAAAATAGGCTCATTACATCATCCTTTGTTTATCTAAACCTTCCTAGTGACTAAAATGGAGCCATTGTCCAAAGTAAGACCAAATGAAGGTCAAAACACTCAATTAGACCAAAATAGGCTCATTACATCATCCTTTGGTTATCTACAACATCCTAGTGACTAAAATGGAGCCATTGACCAAAGTAAGACAAAATGAAGGTCAATACACTCAATTAGGACCAAAATAGGCTCATTACGTCATCCTTTGGTTATCTAAACCTTCCTAGTGACTAAAATGGAGCCATTGACCAAACTAAGACCAAATGAAGCTCAATACACTCAATTAGGACCAAAATAGGCTCATTACATCATCCTTTGGTTATCTATAAGACATCCTAGTGACTAAAATGGAGCCATTGACCAAAGTAAGACCAAATGAAGCTCAATACACTCAATTAGGACCAAAATAGGCTCATTACATCATCCTTTGTTTATCTAAACTTCCTAGTGACTAAAATGGAGCCATTGTCCAAAGTAAGACCAAATGAGGTCAATACACTCAATTAGGACCAAAATAGGCTCATTACATCATCCTTTAGTTATCTACAACATCCTAGTGACTAAAATGGAGCCATTGACCAAAGTAAGACCAAATGAAGGTCAATACACTCAATTAGGACCAAAATAGGCTCATTACATCATCCTTTTATTTAAACATCCTAGTGACTAAAATGGAGCCATTGACCAAAGTAAGACCAAATGAAGCAATACACCAATTAGGACCAAAATAGCCTCATTACATCATCCTTTGGTTATCTACAACATCCTAGTAACTAAAATGGAGCCATTGGCCAAAGTAAGACCAAATGAAGCTCAATACACTCAATTAGGACCAAAATAGGCTCATTACATCATCCTTTGGTTATCTAAGACATCTTAGTGACTAAAATGGAGCCATTGACCAAAGTAAGACCAAATGAAGCTCAATACACTCAATTAGGACCAAAATAGGCTCATTACATCATCCTTTGTTTATCTAAACTTCCTAGTGACTAAAATGGAGCTATTGTCCAAAGTAAGATCAAATGAAGGTCAATACACTCAATTAGGACCAAAATAGGCTCATTACATCATCCTTTAGTTATCTACAACATCCTAGTGACTCAATGGAGCCATGATCAAAGTGACCAAATGAAGGTCAAACACTCAATTAGACCAAATAGGCTCATACATCATTTTAGACAACTCAGGACTAATGAGCCATTGACCAAGTAAGACCAAATGAAGCTCAATACACTCAATTAGGACCAAAATAGGCTCATTACATCATCCTTTGGTTATCTACAACATCTTAGTGACTAAAATGGAGCCATTGACCAAAGTAGACCAAATAAGGTCAATACACTCAATTAGGACCAAAATAGGCTCATTACATCATCCTTTGGTTATCTAAACATCCTAGTGACTAAAATGGAGCCATTGACCAAAGTAAGACCAAATGAAGGTCAATACACTCATTAGGACCAAAATAGGCTCATTACATCATCCTTTGGTTATCTACAACATCCTAGTGACTAAAATGGAGCCATTGACCAAAGTAAGACCAAATGAAGCTCAATACACTCAATTAGGACCAAAATAGGCTCATTACATCATCCTTTGTTATCTAAACATCCTGTGACTAAAATGGAGCCATTGACCAAAGTAAGACCAAATGAAGCTCAATACACTCAATTAGGACCAAAATAGGCTCATTACATCATCCTTTACTTATCTACAACATCCTAGTGACTAAAATGGAGCCATTGACCAAAGTAAGACCAAATGAAGGTCAATACACTCAATTAGGACCAAAATAGGCTCATTACATCATCCTTTGTTATCTACAACATCCTAGTGACTAAAATGGAGCCATTGACCAAAGTAAGACCAAATGAAGTCAATACACTCAATTAGGACCAAAATAGGCTCATTACATCATCCTTTGGTTATCTACAACATCCTAGTGACTAAAATGGAGCCATTGACCAAAGTAAGACCAAATGAAGCTCAATACACTCAATTAGGACCAAAATAGGCTCATTACATCATCCTTTGGTTATCTAAGACATCCTAGTGACTAAAATGGAGCCATTGACCAAAGTAAGACCAAATGAAGCTCAATACACTCAATTAGGACCAAAATAGGCTCATTACATCATCCTTTGGTTATCTAAACATCCTAGTGACTAAAATGGAGCCATTGACCAAAGTAAGACCAAATGAAGCTCAATACACTCAATTAGGACCAAAAATAGGCTCATTACATCATCCTTTGTTTATCTAAACCTCCTAGTGACTAAAATGGAGCCATTGACCAAAGTAAGACCAAATGAAGGTCAATACACTCAATTAGGACCAAAATAGGCTCATTACATCATCCTTTGGTTATCTACAACATCCTAGTGACTAAAATGGAGCCATTGACCAAAGTAAGACCAAATGAAGCTCAATACACTCAATTAGGACCAAAAATAGGCTCATTACATCATCCTTTGGTTATCTACAACATCCTAGTGACTAAAATGGAGCCATTGACCAAAGTAAGACCAAATGAAGCTCAATACACTCAATTAGGACCAAAATAGGCTCATTACATCATCCTTTTTATCTAAACATCCTAGTGACTAAAATGGAGCCATTGACCAAAGTAAGACCAAATGAAGCTCAATACACTCAATTAGGACCAAAATAGGCTCATTACATCATCCTTTGTTTATCTAAACCTTCCTAGTGACTAAAATGGAGCCATTGACCAAAGTAAGACCAAATGAAGCTCAATACACTCAATTAGGACCAAATAGGCTCATTACATCATCCTTTGTTTATCTAAACATCCTAGTGACTAAAATGGAGCCATTGACCAAAGTAAGACCAAATGAAGCTCAATACACTCAATTAGGACCAAAAGGCTCATTACATCATCCTTTGTTTATCTAAACCTCCTAGTGACTAAAATGGAGCCATTGACCAAAGTAAGACCAAATGAAGCTCAATACACTCAATTAGGACCAAAATAGGCTCATTACATCATCCTTTGTTTATCTAAACCTTCCTAGTGACTAAAATGGAGCCATTTGACCAAAGTAAGACCAAATGAAGGTCAATACACTCAATTAGGACCAAAATAGGCTCATTACATCATCCTTTGGTTATCTACAACATCCCTAGTGACTAAAATGGAGCCATTGACCAAAGTAAGACCAAATGAAGCTCAATACACTCAATTAGGACCAAAATAGGCTCATTACATCATCCTTTGGTTATCTACAACATCCTAGTGACTAAAATGGAGCCATTGACCAAAGTAAGACCAAATGAAGCTCAATACACTCAATTAGGACCAAAATAGGCTCATTACATCATCCTTTGTTTATCTAAACCTTCCTAGTGACTAAAATGGAGCCATTGTCCAAAGTAAGACCAAATGAAGGTCAATACACTCAATTAGGACCAAAATAGGCTCATTACATCATCCTTTGGTTATCTACAACATCCTAGTGACTAAAATGGAGCCATTGACCAAAGTAAGACCAAATGAAGCTCAATACACTCAATTAGGACCAAAATAGGCTCATTACATCATCCTTTGGTTATCTAAACATCCTAGTGACTAAAATGGAGCCATTGACCAAAGTAAGACCAAATGAAGCTCAATACACTCAATTAGGACCAAAATAGGCTCATTACATCATCCTTTGGTTATCTAAACCTCCTAGTGACTAAAATGGAGCCATTGTCCAAAGTAAGACCAAATGAAGGTCAATACACTCAATTAGGACCAAAATAGGCTCATTACATCATCCTTTGGTTATCTAAACATCCTAGTGACTAAAATGGAGCCATTGACCAAAGTAAGACCAAATGAAGCTCAATACACTCAATTAGGACCAAAATAGGCTCATTACATCATCCTTTTATCTAAACATCCTAGTGACTAAAATGGAGCCATTGTCCACCAAATGAAAATACACTCAATTAGGACCAAAATAGGCTCATTACATCATCCTTGGTTATCTAAACATCCCTAGTGACTAAAATGGAGCCATTGACCAAAGTAAGACCAAATGAAGCTCAAACACTCAATTAGGACCAAAATAGGCTCATTACATCATCCTTTGGTTATCTAAATCCTAGTGACTAAAATGGAGCCATTGACCAAAGTAAGACCAAATGAAGTCAATACACTCAATTAGGACCAAAAAGGCTCATTACATCATCCTTTGGTTATCTACAACATCCTAGTGACTAAAATGGAGCCATTGACCAAAGTAAGACCAAATGAAGCTCAATACACTCAATAGGACCAAAATAGGCTCATTACATCATCCTTTGGTTATCTACAACATCCTAGTGACTAAAATGGAGCCATTGACCAAAGTAAGACCAAATGAAGGTCAATACACTCAATTAGGACCAAAATAGGCTCATTACATCATCCTTTGGTTATCTACAACATCCTAGTGACTAAAATGGAGCCATTGACCAAAGTAAGACCAAATGAAGCTCAATACACTCAATTAGGACCAAAAATAGGCTCATTACATCCTTTGGTTATCTACAACATCCTAGTGACTAAAATGGAGCCATTGACCAAAGTAAGACCAAATGAAGCTCAATACACTCAATTAGGACCAAAATAGGCTCATTACATCATCCTTTGTTATCTACAACATCCTAGTGACTAAAATGGAGCCATTGACCAAAGTAAGACCAAATGAAGCTCAATACACTCAATTAGGACCAAATAGGCTCATTACATCATCCTTTGTTTTCTAAACCTTCCTAGTGACTAAAATGGAGCCATTGACCAAAGTAAGACCAAATGAAGCTCAATACACTCAATTAGACCAAAATAGGCTCATTACATCATCCTTTGGTTATCTAAAACATCCTAGTGACTAAAATGGAGCCATTGACCAAAGTAAGACCAAATGAAGCTCAATACACTCAATTAGGACAAAATAGGCTCATTACATCATCCTTTGGTTATCTAAACATCCTAGTGACTAAAATGGAGCCATTGACCAAAGTAAGACCAAATGAAGCTCAATACACTCAATTAGGACCAAAATAGGCTCATTACATCATCCTTTGTTTATCTAAACCTTCCTAGTGACTAAAATGGAGCCATTGAAAGTAAGACCAAATGAAGCTCAATACACTCAATTAGACCAAAGGCTCATTACATCATCCTTTGGTTATCTAAACATCCTAGTGACTAAAATGGAGCCATTGACAAAGTAAAGACCAAATGAAGCTCAATACACTCAATTAGGACCAAAATAGGCTCATTACATCATCCTTTTTTTATCTAAACCTTCCTAGTGACTAAAATGGAGCCATTGACCAAAGTAAGACCAAATGAAGGTCAATACACTCAATTAGGACCAAAATAGGTTCATTACATCATCCTTTGGTTATCTAAACATCCTAGTGACTAAAATGGAGCCATTGACCAAAGTAAGACCAAATGAAGCTCAATACACTCAATCAGGACCAAAAATAGGCTCATTACATCATCCTTTTTTATCTAAACCTTCCTAGTGACTAAAATGGAGCCATTGACCAAAGTAAGACCAAATGAAGCCAATACACTCAATTAGGACCAAAATAGGCTCATTACATCATCCTTTGGTTATCTACAACATCCTAGTGACTAAAATGAGCCATTGACCAAAGTAAGACCAAATGAAGCTCAATACACTCAATTAGGACCAAAATAGGCTCATTACATCATCCTTTGGTTATCTAAACCTTCCTAGTGACTAAAATGGAGCCATTGACCAAAGTAAGACCAAATGAAGCTCAATACACTCAATTAGGACCAAAAT
>CM024271.1:12925001-13112501 GCA_013621005.1 Aeschynomene evenia
TTCTGACCTGGTTAAGATGGTCAAAGGTGAAAAAATGATGACACTCTTGCTTGGTGGTCAAAGACCTTACAAGGATAAGAGTGGACTCGGTTATGAAGAAATCTTCGAACCAAATGATATTGATCCATCCTTAACTAAGTCACCTCGCACGTGCATAGCATGTTTTAAGAGTGGCCATGGTTCTGAAAAATGTCCTATGTTGGAAAAAGGAAAAATCTCTAAGCCTCAGAAGGCTCAAAAGAAACTCAGAAGGCTAAACTTTCTAAGAAGAGTAACCCCTCTCAGAAAGGAAAACTTCTCAGAAAGCAAGTGCTTCTGAAAAGGGCAAACAAAAATTCTATGATCTCAAAACCATGACCCTCTAAGAAAAGAAGGCAAAAGTCCAAAAAAAGCTAACAAGCAAGGACCCAACAAAGAATGGGTACCTAAATCTGTTAACTTTGTGACTGCAGGTGCATCATCAAGCGTTGCTCCACCACCACGATGAGCAGTGGTACTTGACAGTGGCTGCTCAAGGCACATGACTGGAAGCAAGCACTGGTTCAGAAGTCTCAAGCCCAAGAAAGGCGGAACAGTGCGATTCGGTGATGGCGCTAAAGGAGAGTCACTGCAATCGGAGATGTTGGTAAGGATTCCTCTCACCAAATCTCAGATGTACTTTTGGTCGATGGCTTAACTCACAATCTATTAAGCATTAGTCAATTTTGTGACAAAGGCTTAAAGTTGAGTTTTATGCCAAGCATTGTCATGTGATTAATCTCACAAATGACAAGATCGTTCTGGAAGGAAAACGTGTTGGTAACATTTATGTTATCCATCTGGATGATCTAAAGGATCAAAATGTGGAATGCCTTGTCTCTGTCCAAGAAGACAAATGGCTATGGCATAAGAAACTTGGTCATGCCCATATGAGACTTCTTTCTGAACTCTCTCAGAAAGGACTTGTAAAGGGCCTTCCCAGAATTAAGTATCAGAAGGATGCAACCTGTGACTTCTGTGAAAAAGGGAAACAGACCAAGGCTTCCTTTCCCAGTAAAAGTGGTATTTTACTCAGAAACCACTGGAACTGCTCCACATGGATCTATTCGGACCAACCAGAACAGCTTCCCTTTCTGGAAAACGCTATGGTCTTGTCATAGTGGATGATTACTCCAGATTCACTTGGGTTTTCTTCTAGCTTCTAAGGAAGAAACTTTTGAGAAGTTCAAAGCATTTGCGAAAAGAGTTTCAACTGAAAAAGATTCGCACATTCATGCCATTAGATCAGATCATGGTGGTGAATTTGAGAATCACGCTTTTGAAAAGCTTTTGAAAATCTGGCATAGCTCAGAATTCTCATCTCCCAAACTCCTCAACAAAATGGAGTTAGCTGAGAGAAAGAATCGAAGCCTTCAAGAGATGCAAGACAATGCTCTTAGGAATGGACTTTCAAAAGTTTCTGGCTGAAGCAGTAAATACTTTCATGCTAACATTCAGAATCGAGTCTTTCTAAGACCAATTCTGAAAAGGACACCTTACGAACTATGGAAGAATAAAATACCAAACATTTCTTATTTCCATATATTTGTTCTTCATGTTTTATTCTCAACACAAAGGACAAACTCTCCAGTTTGATCTAAGTCGATGATGGATGATACTTCCTAGGATACTCCTCAGCTCTAAGCTTACAGAGTATATAATAAAAGGAGTAAATGTGTTGAAGAGACAATCCATATTAAGTTCAAAGAACTTAGTAAGGACCTATCTCAGAAAGGTGCTGACTTAGAAGATGAATTTGAGAACTCAACATCTCTTCTGAAAAAGCCAAAAGGAAAATTCGTATAGATGATGAGACTGACTTCCAACCTATGAACAATCATCTTCATCTAAGAAAAATCTAGTAACATCATCAAAGCTCCAGAACCTAGAGAATCTACTTCTCCAAATACAATGAACCTAGATTTTCAGAAGGACAAGCTTCTGATGACTCAGAAAGAGAACCTTCTGTGTCTCGTTCTCAGAACCCTACTCCTAAAGGGATCAGAGGTTCAAGAGACTTGAAGAACATCTCTCAGAATGAAGTCTTGGGCAATCCAGAAAGTGGCGTAAGAACCAGAAGAACTATACAAATCTTGCTATGGTTTCTGAACTTGAACCAGATTCCATAGAAGAGCGTTAGATGATCCTAGCTGGGTAAATGCCATGCAGGATGAACTTGACCAATTCGAGAGAAATCAAGTTTGGAAACTGACTCAGAAACCCAAAGCAAGAGTGTCATTGGGACTAAATGGGTGTTCGAAACAAACTTGATGAAAACGGTCAAGTCGTGAGAAAACAAGGCCAGACTGGTCGCACAAGGGTACAACCAACAAGAAGGGATAGACTATGATGAAACTTTTGCTCCAGTCGCAAGATTGGAAGCTATCAGAATGTTGCTAGCTTTTGCTGCACATAAAGGTTTCAAACTCTATCAGATGGACGTTAAGTCTGCCTTCTTGAATGGATATCTTTCTGAGGAAGTTTATGTAAAGCAACCTCCTGGTTTTGTGAATGATGCATTCCCGAATCATGTATTCAAGCTTACAAAGGCTCTCTATGGTTTGAAACAAGCCCAAGAGCTTGGTACGATAGATTGAGCTCCTTTCTGCTTAAAAACGGATTCTCAAGAGGGAAAGTGGACACAACTCTTTTTACGCTCTCAGAAGACTCTGGCTTCTTGATTGTCCAGATTTATGTTGATGACATAATATTTGGCGCAACCAATGAATGCCTTTGCAAAGAATTCTCCAAGCTTATGCAAGGTGAATTCGAGATGAGCATGATGGGAGAATTAAAATTCTTCCTAGGATTGCAAATCAAGCAAGAGTCGGAAGGGACAGTCATTCATCAAGAGAATATACCAAGGAACTTCTGAGGAAGTTTCTGATGGATAAGGCCAAATCCATGAGCACTCCCATGCATCCCTCTCAAGTAATTGACTTGGATGAAGATGGTGAGAAAGTCTCAGAAAGCAACTATCGGGGATAATTGGCTCACTTCTCTACTTAACTGCCTCCAGACCAGATATCCAACTCAGTGTTGGGATCTGTGCTAGATTCCAGTCTAAGCCCAAGCAATCACACTTGACTGCAGTTAAGCGAATTTACGATATTTAAGTGAACTACTAATCTTGTCTTTGGTACGAGAAAGGTTGTTCTTCTGATGTTGTAGTTACTGTGATGCCGACTACGCTGGAGATAGGATAGATCGCAAAAGCACAAGTGACTGCTGCTGCTTCTTTGGAAAATGCTTAATCACTTGTCTTGCAAGAAGCAAAATACGATCGCCCTATCAACTGCTAAAGCTGAATATGTATCTGCTGCAAACTGCTGTTCTCAGATGCTTTGGATTAAGAATCAGCTACTTGATTATCAAATAAGGTACACCAAAATCCCTATACTCTGTGATAATACAAGTGCTATCAACTTAGCTAAGAATCCTATTCAGCATTCTCGATCCAAGCACATTGATATAAAACATCATTTTATTCGGATCATGTGCAAAAAGGGGACATTGAACTCAAATTTGTAAATACTGAGGATCAAATCTCAGATATATTTACAAAGCCTTTGCCCGAGGATCGTTTCAATATTCTGAAAGGATTTCTAAATCTAAGACGATTCTAAGTGCTTTGAAGTTTAAAAACTCTCTCTTAGAAACCTCCCCTTAGTCCTAGTTTAGACTCTGAGACGAACAGTAGAACTAAGCTTCTGAGCTAGAAGTAGGAAACACAAAAAACTCTAGCTGAGAAAATTTGTTCTCAGAAGACTCATCTCTCGAAAGGAGATCTTCTGAAACACCTCTCAGAAGGAGGATTCTCAGAAGGACCACCTCTCTCAGAAAGGTACCTTCCGAGAAACTAGTTACCAACGGTAACTTTTGGATAAGTGGCAGGAAACGGCTAGTTATCAGCCATGTCTATAAATACTTATAGCATTGTTCCATTTGAGCACTTTACGCTCAGAACTTACCAAAACTCTGCCAAAACCTCTCCTCGCTTTCTAATCTTCATCTGCTCTTTCTCTCTCTCTCACTTGTTCTTCTCTATCCTTTCTCAAACCTCAAACCTTTCTTTCTAATGGCCGTCTCTGGAGAAATCAAGGGCTTAATGAGAAACAATCTCAATGAGATATCCGAAGATATTCTCTATGACAATGAGAAATGCAATCCCTATTCCACAAGACTTATCTCCCACGGAATCTTGCCATGGGAAGGGTATTGCCTCTCAATGTCTACAATCAGGTGGACGAAATCCAATTCACCTTCCTCAAGCAACCTGGATGGCCAGCCATGATGAGCTCTGAGGACGTGTGCTACCCAAATGTGGTAAGAGCCTTCTATTCGCAAATAGAAAGGTTCACCAACAAAGGGGTCAAGAGCAAGATTGGTGACCAACAGATCCGCTTCTCCTCCTCTGACATCAACAAAGTCTTCAAGACCTTGAATGGTGGCGCCGTCATCGCTGACGACCCAGAATGGGTCCAGGAGGTAGATGACTCGGAAGAAGAAGTCGTGACACTTCTGACTTGTAGCAACAGCCTACCACTCAAAGGGGTAAAGGTACCTCATCTCACGCAAGAGGCCAGAATCATCTTCTCCGTTGTGCAACACACCCTTCTCCCTCGGATTGGAGACATGGGAACGTTACCACCATGGATGCCTGCCTGCTGTACCATCTACTGAAGAAGGAAAGAGTAGATTTTGGGAGGATGGTGCTCAACTACATGATGCACCAGGCTCATCCAAAAAGGGCTCTCACAAGTCTACCTTACGGTAGCCTTCTGACCAGAATCCTAAACCATTTCTCCTTCCCACTTGAAGACTATGAATACGTCTTCAACCACAGCAAGTTCTCCATGGTCACCTTCAACAACATCAAGAAGAAAAAGGTACCAGACACGGGGGCACCTAAGAAGAAGGAGGAAGCAAAGTCCTCTAAGGGAGCTGCTGGTCTCATCCAGCCGTCTAAGGCTGAGAAAGGAAAGGAAAAGGTTTCCGATCCTCCAGAAAAGAAGAAGAAGAAGCAAAAGGTGACTCATCCTTCTCCAACAAGGGTGACACGGAGTATGGCTTCTGAGGAAGCTCAGAAGACTCCTCAGAAGGCTCCTACGATTGTTGAGGCTGCTGAAGACTCAGAAGAAACAACATCTGAGCAACCCATGACCAGAAAAAGGAAAGCACCTCCCACTCTTCAAGTCCCCGACGTGCCACCAGAAGGGAAAAAGAAACGTGGTCGTTTGGTAAAAGCTAACTCTAAAAATCCACCTTCATTTCTTCACTCTTCTTCTACTTCAATTCCTATTTCTGATTCTGTTGATGGTTTTAAACCCACCAAATTAAAACTAAACTCCTACATTCCTTGAAATATCAGGGAAAAACTCACAAAGGAGTGGGGATAAAAACCACCAAGAAACAGAGCCCGCCAACGACGACGGGTAAAGAAATTGTAGCAGTTACTGCTACTACTGCCACCACCGCTGCTGCTACTACTACTGCTGTTGAAGAAGAAGCAGAAGCTTCTCATCACTCCTCCCCATCTGGACATGTCTCCCCCACCAGAGAAGACATTCAGGGGCTTGGAGGAAATGTCGATGATTCCTCTTCCGAGGAAGAAGATGCGGCACGCTTTCGCATTGAGCATCGCACTCCAGATGCTGGAAGCTCCAAGAAAGAGGCCCAGAAGAAGCCCTCTGCGGTTTCTATGGTGGAACTTTCTGAAGCAACCACAACTGAAGTTGCCACTGTGAATGCTGAGTCATTGGCTCAGACGATGAGTGAAGTTCAGAAGGCGCTGGATCATCCTTCTGAGACTCCAGAAGCTGCTCAGATGCAACAACAACAACAACTACAGCATGAGGAAAGCTTAATTGAACCAACTTCTGAGGTTGGTCTCCTCTCTTCTGAGATCCCTTTGGAACATGAGGAAACTCATGTCTCAACACATGACGTAGTGCCAGGGACCACCAGCACTGGGCTCAGCTCAGAGGTGGGCGCTGACGCTACCATGGCTGCCGGAGTTGCAGCAGTTGAGGCATTTGTTGCCCACAGTTCCTTAGAAGGAACTCTTTCTGAGAAGGACTCTCAGAAGGAACCAGAGGTTCCTCCTCAAGATATAACAGAGGTTCCTCCTACATCCTTTGATCAACAAGGTCCCTCTTTCTCCATCACAGACTCAATGATTGGTTCCGGCTTCCAGCTGGGAAGGATGGTAGTCACTCCACCCTCTGTGCACTTTCGGCCTTTCTTTGGTCGAATTGAGAAGTTGAAGAGCAATGAAGCCATGCATAGCCAGATCTCAACCTTCAACCTCTCCGATGATGCTCAGACTTCTGGTGCAATGGAGCAACCATCAGCTAGGCAACCCTCTGATCTAGACCTTGCTCTAGTTGCTGAGGATACTCAAAGGCAGCCTTCGATTGAACTTGCTGCTATTGAAGGTAAAGCTGTCCAAGAAGAAGACCCTCCTGAATATCAAACAAGGGATATAATCGATGAAGTACTTGAGGCTGAAGTCTCTCGTCCTCCTTCATCTCAACCCTCCTCTTCTCAACAGCCTTCCACTGCCTCTGACCTTCCTCCAGAATGCGCTCAGAATGCGACTCAGAGTGAGATTCTAATGGAGATATGCCAGCTGCTACGCTATATTGCCAGAAGGCAGTAGTTCTAAGTCAATGATGGCGTTTATATCTTAGCCACCCTTTTTGATGAAACAAAGGGGGAGTAGATAAATGATAAAATTTTTGCACATTGGCTATTATTGTAAACACTAGGCTAGAACTTAGGGGGAGCAACAATTTAGGGGGAGCCAAATCTTTTGTATCTTTACAAAACCATAAATGAAAAATCATTTCTTTGGCATCTCATGTTTTACCTATCTTATGTCTAGCTTTTATTATTATTTTTTTGGCATCTCTTGATTTACTTAGCTTGGTATTTCTGAATCTCATACATACATTTATCATGAAATACATGCTATGAAATAGATAATCTCAAACAGTAATCATACAATGCATACTTGAACTGTTGATTATCTCAGCCTTCTAAGAAAATAACGAAGCCTTCTCTCAGAAAGCTAAATTAGTTTCTAAGAAAGCAAAAGTGAATTCTGAATAAGTTATGAACTTACTCAGAAACACTTCTGAACTTAAGCAAATTATTATCTTAAGACTTAAGTTGTTATCATCAAAAAGGGGGAGATTGTAAGCTCCAGAACCTTTCTGAAGAGAATTAAGCATAATTCTCTCAGAATCATGAAAGTTTTAATGATAACAAGGTAAGCCATAAGTATAAAATTTTACTTATGGTTTTGCTAATATGTGCGCTAAGTGTCTCAGAAAGTTATAAATTATTGCAATGCCATGAGCAAAGATCTAGACAAAACATCAAGTAACCTCGAGATAAATTGATAAAATCATAGCGCCAAAGATGTCAGAAAGGATATCTCAGAAGCGCAGAAGGTGAAAACATGTTTCTGAGGAAAGAACACTGTCGCCTCAGAAGGGTCTCAGAAGACCTCGCGACTAGTAGTTCTCAGAAGGATCTTCCCTCAGAAGGTTAGCCTCAGAAGTCCGTACAACTCTTAGAAGGTTGGACTCAGAAGCAACCAAGTGTCTGGACTCAAGGAAGTGCAAACAGACTCAGAAAGCTCGCTACAACTAGCCAAGGAAGTGGGAACACGCGCACTGTGCAGTTCTGAAAAGTTCCTCATTTTGCGCTGACTGTAGCAGGGAGCCGTTCTGAAAAGGACACAGCCACATAAGCAAAGTCAAAGCCTCTAATTTCGCGGCTCTTTGATGCCTATATATATGAGTTCAATTCCAGAGCAATGTGACAAAACCTTTGCACAAAAACTCTTGATAAAACGTGCCAAAACTCTGTTGAATTGAAAATCATTTTGCGAAAACTTAGAACTTTCTCAGAAAGACAATTTTTACGAAATTGCTTTTCTAACTTTGCAAAATCTTCTAGTTCTGAATTGGTGTAAATTCTTACATTTGTAAGTTAATTCTAGAAGTCTACTAAGTGTAAAACTAGGTTTGTAACTTAGTCTTGGTAGTTGTTTTCGATCAAAACAAACTTTCTGAAAAACGCTAAGTCCTTCGTTGTTTGAAGGCAGTTTCAAGTCCTCTAGTGTTTGAGGCAAGGAAGTCCTTAATTGTTTAAGGCAAGGAAGTCTCTAGTGTGAGGCAAGGAAGTCCTTAATTGTTTAAGGCAAGGAAGTCCTCTAGTGTGAGGCAAGGAAGTCCTTAATTGTTTAAGGCAAGGAAGTCCTCTAGTGTGAGGCAAGGAAATCCACTTCGGATTGTGAAGTGGTGGAAGTCCTTTACGTGGTAAAGGCAGTGTTGTCTGGGAAGGCACATTAAGAAGAATATCTAAGAACTCTCAACTAAAGGTTGAGGACTGGAGTAGGTTGGTTATAACCGAACCAGTATAAAATCCCTTGTGTTAAGCTTTTCTCCCTAACTCATTACGTATCCAAATCTTTGAGAAAAACTCTATCACAACTTTAATCAAGAGGTCTCTTGAAGACCTTATTGATCAAAATCAGAAAGCTTTTAAGAAACTCAAACCTTAAGTCGTTTTCTTAAAAATCTCTCAGAAAGGAACTTTCTTAGAAAGACTAAGTTCTCAGAAACTTAATCTTCTCAGAAAGCATTTTCCGCTGCAAACTCTTAATCATACCTTCTGAGTAAAAACAGCTTTCTAAGTAAAAGTTTTAACAAGCAATTTTAAAACTTGCACGATTCAACCCCCCCTTCTCGTGCACACATACACTTTCAGAATACTCCTTTTTATTTTTAATTATGTTGCAGAGAAGGAGAAAATTTTGTCAACTTTCTAATAGGTATATATTTTTTATTTTTGACTAAAGATAAAAAAAAGTTTATTTGCTATTAATTATTAGATATGTCAATTAGCAATTTTTATTTTGAGTAAATTTTAAAATTTTTATTTAAGTTATAAATTTTGGATAAATATTTGATAATTTATATTTTTTATAAAAAATAATATTTCTTTAAAATATACTACATTTTGTTTAAAAATATAAATATTAAAAATTTAATTAAATAATAACGAATTAACTAACTAATAATATTGTAATCTAAGTTAATGTATTATATAAATTACAATGTTTATAAACAAGGAAATATTAAATTATATTTTTTGGACTATAGCTTCTTATATACTAATTTTTCTTTAAAAAATATTTTGTGATTGTGATTTATATTATCTAATTATAATTCGAATAATCCTAAATTATTAATGTATCTATTGTAATTAAAAATATATATATGCGAATCACAAAATAAACAAAATTTTCATGAATGACTACAAATATATTGAACTTCTATATAAAATATTCATACATGATATTATTTTATTTTTTAATGTTGCGTTGATACATATCTTTAAATTTGAACTTAATTCTATTTTAATTCTATTAATTCTATATCAGTTTGTTATTATTAGTAGCAAAATATCTTTTTGTATTATTTATTTTGTATGTTTAATTTTTTTTTAAGTTTCAAAATCATATAGAGAATACTCACATAGACAAAATAATTATTATTATACAAAATTATACAAAATATTTCTATTTTAATATTAACTTTCACATGACAAAATATATTATACAAAATATTATAATTCATAAAATATTTTTATTAACATCTATCACTTTCTCTATCATGTTTTATTAAGTATGATAAGACTTTTTTTTTAAGTTTATTACAATAATTCTCCAATCATATTATTAATAACCTTATTTTCAGACTTATTTAAATATTTTTTTATTTTGTTCACATAGTTTGTCCTTTTTTACTTTTCCCTTTTACTTGACTTTCACGGATTTAAATGATAGAGTTTTTAATAATTTTTTGGATTGTAATTTTTTGTTAAAATCTTTTTTTTATAATATGTTTTATAATGATTCAACCCAATAGGTTGACATGTCCCGTCACGGATTGTTAAAAAAAATGGGGAAGAGAGGGTTGAACCATCTTTAAAAAGTGGGTTGCATACCTTAACCAGTCCCGTCAAAATTAGGTGGATTGACGGGTAACCCATGGGTCTAATCCGTTTTCCACCCCTAATATTACTTTTTGTAAAATATACATTAAATTAAAATTATTATAAATTGAAAATTTATTAAATTATATCATCATAATAAAACTATTCATATTAATAAAATTAATTATAAAATAAACTTATGAAATTAATATACTATAATCCAATTCAATTTTTTTACATACATTTAATTACTTATGTTATTAATTTTTGGCAAAAATATCATTTTGGTCCTGTAACTTTTACTCAATGTTGATTTTGGTCTGGTATCTTTTATTTTTTTTTTATTTTGGTCCTGTATCTTTGCAAACATCAACTATTTTGGTCCTCCGTCTACACTTCATTAGTGATGTGCTGATATGGCACTAACGGTGCTGACGTGGATTCCACTTGGCGCTGACATGGATGCCACGTGGTGCTGACATGGACGCCACGTGGCGCTGACATGGAAACAAAACCAAATTCACCTTCCTAGAAAAAGAAACAGGACCAAATTCAAAAACGGATAAAAGTTACAGGATCAAATTCAACTAACTAAAAAGTTACAGACCAATTCAACTAACTAAAAAAGAAACATGACCAAAATTAGTTTACTAAAAAATAAAATAGGACCTACATAAAATTGAATGTACCAAAATTAAGTAAGTTATGTGTTTCAATCAATTTAAAAACACATTTGAGTGACATTATATATTATCTAGATTAGACATTGCATCCAATTTTACACAAGTCATATTTCATTTTTTTATTAAGCTCATTTTGATCCCTTTTCTTTTTTAGTTATTTGAAATTGGTCCTTTAACTTTTATCCAATTTTGAATTTGGTCTTATTTCTTTTTCTAGCAAGGTGAATTTGGTCTTGTTTCCATGTCTGCGCCACGTGGCGTCCATGTCAGCATCACGTGGCATCCATGTCAGCGCCACATGGCATCCACGTAAGCATCGTTAGTGCCACATCAGCACCTCACTAACGGAGTTTAGACGGAGGACCAAAATGGTTGACGTTTGCAAAGATACAGGACCAAAATAAAAAAAATAAAAGATACTGGACCAAAATCAAAATCGAGTAAAATGAAAGATAATTAGAAAAATTATGTCATGATATTAAAATTATTCATATAAATGAAATTAACTGTACAATAAATTTATGAAATTAATATATTATAATTCAATTCAATTTTTTATATATATTTAATTACTTATGTTATTAATATTTTAATAGATCCCGTGCATCACACGGGTTATTAGACTAGTTAGAAATATGTTAAGAATATGAAAGATAATTAGTTAATCTATATTATACACAATTATTTAAATAGTATAAATCAATTATTTTAAATAAAATAAAAGATATATATATTAGATAATAATATTTAAAAATATTCATTAAAGATTTATAAATATTATCGATGAAAAAATGAAAGGCGCCTAAATTAGCTTACATGTCACATTTATAGAGACTCAATTAATGAGTGAATCGATAATTAACCATAAGGAAATATTTGATAAACAATAGAAAAATAGTCTAACGAGTCAATGAGCTCATTTGGTAATTATTTGGTCCAAAAAAGACTTCATTTAAGAAATTGATTTTTAGTGGGTTGAGTGAATTTGATCCAAAATCTCCCTATTAACTGATTTTGGCTTATTTTTTATTTTACAAATAGCATCACTCTTAATCATAACATCTCTTTTACAATATTATATAAATATAAATATAGATATAGATTTCTTAATTCTTTATTACTATCTTCATATTTTAAATATGTTTCATTCCATATACCACACTTATCCATGTCATTGTTGATTATGAAAATATTTATGAATAACGATTTACGCGTGACATATGGGGGTATAGTAAAGCCAAAGTTAGATTTAGATCTTTGAATCTAACTCCATCGTGGTGGAACACTCTAGAATCATAAATAGTTGTGCCCACATAAATAATTGTAAACATGTAGTATTTGATGTGATGTCTCAAGTGCCTTCCAATCTAAGCATTCAAAACATAAATAAAATAATAATAATAATAATCTGAATGCCGGCTGTTTAAGTTTAACCATACTAATAAGTTATTAATGTGCGAGCATTGCTATATATACAATAAGAAAAATAATTAAAACAATTAATATATTATGCATAATAAACTATTATATAATGTGCATAATATATATTACATGTTGCACATAATATATATCACATATTAATGCACAACAGTATCACATGTTGTAAAGAAAGATAACGTTGCAATATGTGATATATGTTGTTCTCAAAATACATGTCATATATATTATTGTGCATAATATATAATATATATTGTGCATATTACGTATTATATGTTGTGCAGTCTATTGCACTGAAGAATCCAAAAAATTTTAACAGTGAGACAAAAATATTACATCACTAATATATATAAATATAAGATAATGTTTTTTTGAATATTTTTTAGTATGAGACAAATTTAATAATACAATAAGAATAAAATATATACATTTGTATATACTTAAACTAAAAAATTAACAATTAAGTGGGGATATAAGCCCCTATAGAAATATATGTGGATCCATCCCTAGTTTATTGACTGTTTTGATTTGATTTTTATTGTATACCAAAATTTTTCCTTAATGTGCTTATACCAGTCTACTGTTTGGCTCATTTCTTTCCCCCTGAATTGCGAGGGATGAGGGTTTCATCATTATTAGTGTCAAGTATTCACAAGAACAGCACATGACAAGTATAGTATTCATACTGAAAAATTGGATGGACTAGAGGTCTTGTTCCAGCTATTCTTGGTGAGTTTCGCATCTTTCGTGGAGTTTATGTTAGGTTATTATGTTTATGTTTATGATATGTCAGATAAGTACTCATGTAGTAATTGCTCCAGACTTTTAGGGCTAGGATCCCCACACTATGTATAAGTTATGTGTGTCCCAGTTATGTATGATTTTAGACACAATAGCTGCGTTTGTTTTTTCTAACTCTGGTATCAGAGTCAGGTAGTCAGTGAAAAATTAACTCTGTCAAGTGTTTGGTGCGAGGGTCACAGTGACCCAGTGAACAGAGTCACAGTGACCCAGTCAACAAAATTGTCAATATTTTGTTCACTCAAATTTTAGAGTCACTATGTATTGGAAGGGAGTCACTGTGTGCTGGAAGGGAGGCACGAATATATGAGGGTATGTTCAGAGCCAATTTTGGAGTCACTATGACTCTGACTCCAGAGTCACTGAAAACAAAGGAAGTAATCCTTATAGAAGTCATCAATGCCTTACTCATGAGGCTCCCCAAGCCAGGTAATTGAGATTTCCCTTCGAGTGTGGATAGATCTCAATGATTTGAATACCACTAGTGTTATGGCCATACTACCGAGGAGTACCAAACTTTTAAAGATCACGTGAAAAGGTTAATCCGAACCGAGCATATTAAGAACTTAGTCCTAATTAGGCCTCTACCCATAGAGGTTATTTATTTACGCTTGTATATTGTGATAGTGTACACTCATTAAATTTATTCCATATTTTGAAAGTTTATTGTTGGACATTATTAACTACAGAAGAAAAAACTTAATTTTTTTTAAATATTAAGGACATTATGAGTTTTGTTAGTAACTATTCTCAAAATAAAAATTAATATATGAAAAGAGAAAATTATTTATCTTTTAAAATAAGGATTCTGATCTAGACACGAAAGGATTAGAACTCGGCCCAATTCGGCCCATTTCAAGGAACTCAGATAAAAACTCGTTCATCTCAAGACATAGGGGTAGGTAAAAAAACACACATGTCGAGCCATGGCACAACTAGATTAAATTCTAACTGTCATAGCTATCTCCATCTCAATTATAAATAAAGGGCCATTGAGCTCCAAATAAGGATAATTGACTTTCTATTCACTTGCTTTCACTCTTACTTCAAATCATTAGAGTTAGCACAAATTAAAAACTCCTTGATCAAGAAAACACCATTTTTTTGTCTTAAAGCACGTACGATCCAAATTAAGAGAGATCAACGAGTAACCGATTGGGATCGGAGAATCTCACAAAGATATCAATCCATCATAATCCCTCATTCTAGCTTGACGAAGAACTCGGAGCTCCAAGGCCTTAACTCGATCCTCTAACCTCTTCACCTCAACAACAAATTTAGCCTTAGCAGTTTCCTTCTCTTTGCAAAGAGCAACATTCTAATGTTCCAAGTTAGCAAACAAAACTATCGAGTTACCTACAACTTTTTCCAAATAACGAGCCAAGAAGGTTGACCTCAAGCTTTAAGCCTCGAAGAATTGAAACAGGGCAATTGTCCCAATCGTTTTTGCTGCAGCTAAATCTTCAAGAGAGCACAAACATTCATAAAAAGGCCCCTGAAGTCCTTCTCAAGGCCCTAGAGTTAGCTAAGTTATCCCCATTTTCGAAGTGTTGGGCCTGATCACCACCACCAAAAGGCGAGACTGAGAAAGAAACTCCTTGAGGGAAGGGACAATAGGTCAACCACTTTCCTTCTTTTTCAAATAGGCATTAAGTCGAGTACCACCGAGCATTGGCACCATAATTGCTAAAACAAAATGAAAGGATCACATTAGTATAAAATGATAAAGTAGCTCGGATAAGAAAATAAGTAAGAAAATTACTCCAATATGCTCAAAATACAATAGTTGTACCATCTTGTAATACCTCGGGTATTCTGAGTTTATATGAGTAAGAGACCACGATACATCTCGGGGAGACAGGACACCTAGCGGGCCCCACCTCCCTTTTTTCTTCCTTCTTTCTCCTCTCCCTCCCGTGCTCCCTTCTTCCTCACCCCTCCATTTTCTTTTCTTCTTCCTCTCTCTAATTCTCTCCCTCTCTCTCTAGGAAACCTTCACCAATCTTGAAGATCTTTGTGCCAAATCTCATCTCTTGGCTTGTGGGTGTTAAAATCGGATTTTTGGGGTTGATTTACTGTTGCTGTCGCGAACCAGCAGCTCTGCTGGGGTTCGACCGCCCAAGCGGTGGTGTGACCGCCTGAGCGGTGAGGTGACCGCCCGCCTGAGCGGTGCTAACCGCTTGAGCGGTGAGGTGACCGCCTGAGCGGTGCAAACCGCCTGAGCGGTGGTGAGACCGCCCGGGCGGTGGTCTCGCAGGCAGAACCGTTTTTCTCACCCCTTTGAAAATGCTTTTCGAAAATATTATTATGTATTACCGTTACATGATTATTTCATTATATTTTCTATATTGAGAAATGTATTATGTAAACTATGAATTATTATTTTGAAGTAAAGTAATTTCAAACGGTTATTATATACCTATATATATATAGTGTGTTAAGAGTGTTAGTAACTGGGGTTATGGGTTGAGTTTGAGTTTTGTTATGTCTCTGAGGATTCTGTTATGTTCTCTAGATTTCCAGTCTCCTAGGAAAGCTCCGGACAACTCCTCCTAGATCCGGCGGTGCTGTTTTGCTCATTTGAGCATCTCTGTGAGTAATGGGTTATATGTAGTTTATTTTGTATATAACTGTATATGTGAATTATGTGCCTGTACGTGGTTTATTGTGAGTATATGACTGAAATGTGTGATGATGATGATGAATTATTTATGCTGTGATTATGGATGCTATGTGCCACTAACAGCGCTAAATAAGATAAAAATCTAATGAATTAAGAGATGGTAAAACGACCTGAGGAGGGGCATAGCTCGCGGGGTCGTAAATGGAAACCTGAGGAGGGGCATAGATCGCGGGGTTTCGCAGTATGGTGTCTGAGGAGGGGCATAGCTCGCGGGACATCCATAATGCCTATGAACATGAGTCGGGGCCGCGCTCCAGGTGTTCATAGATTAAAAGCTACCAAGATACAGAGACTGTATAAAAGCGATGGAATCGATATATCTGCCATATTGGCTTATGTTGTAACTGCACTGTATTGTTATATGCTTTATACACTGCTTATAACTTGTTTATTCACTGAGCGTATGACTCACCCATTCATACAATATGTTTTAAGATCAAGGTGCAAATCAAGGGACGAGTTCATCCGTTCCTCCGGGTCCTTTGGATTGGTGAGCCTCAGGTGTTGGAGGCATTATGTAGTTTATATCTAGTGTATGCTCCTTATGTTACAGACAGGATTCCTTGGACTAGAGTAGATGGTTGATGTTGTTTAAGTCTATATAAGACTTGTTGTTATTGTATTGTCGTTGATAGGCTTTCTTATGGTTATGCATGATGATAAATATGACATTTATGTCTGGATGCATGGATTGGTTGTGATATATGCTAGGATTTATTGCGGATATTATCAGGTTAAGGCTGACATGGGATTTGGTTCTCATGTGCCGGTCACGTATCCGTGTTGGGTCGTGACACATCTCCCCACATCAACAAATTGCTTTGATGGAGTGACTAACCCTCCCCAATTTCTTTGCTAATCATATCCACAACCAAACGATCATAGGGCCTGAAGTCATTATAAGGAATCTCGAGACATTGCTAGGGATAAGTTTGCGAATACAAAAAAAAAAAAAAAATTCCATCACATCCTCCCTATGAAGGAAGAACGAGAACTTGAAGTCTACAGACCTAATTTTAAAAAAACATGTGCTTAACGTTTTCTAAAGGAAGAAGTGAGGTGGTGAAGGATTTTCCTCCGAGGATGGTTATTAAGAGACACATATCCCCTTTATTAGTATTCTTCGCTTGAAAGTGATAAAAATAATATCCAAACTCAATTTTTTTAGGACCTCGCTTAGGATCTCGAAAGACTTGACTAGCTTTTCGGATGCAGCTGGATAGGGTTTACGTTCACCAAATTTAACACACCCACTTCAAAATTAGTTAAAGGTGCCCTCATGCCTACCCTATCAAACAAATCAAAATACATATATATAAACTTCGTATGATTCGACCCCATCCTATATAGCAAATCGTCTCTTTGGCCAAACAAGGAGAAGATAATAGTTTCTCCTCATCTCTGGTAGCTGACATGGGGTAAAACTTGCAAAGGCGAGGAATGTCCTCACTTCAACAAAGACATATGAATTACTCAAAACTTCACCACTAGCCCAAGAGAACATATCAGGCTCCACAACAACCTCCCCTAATTCTTGACAACTTCTTCCCCAACAGACGAATATGCCATCTTCACCTAGAAAGGGGAAGGGGAAGAGGAACCACTTAAGAGGAGATAAAAAAGAGAAAATTCGATATCCCATAGCCTAGGTGCAGTACAACCAACGAACATCTAATAATAAAAATAAATAAAAGATCAATAAAAAGTGAACTTACCAAACAAAGAGAAGGAGGAAATGAAAAGACCAATAACGAATCGAGGAGAAAACTCTGGATTGACGAAAACAATGATCTTCGAATGTGACAAGAAGAGGGAGAGGAGAATGGTAAGTAAAGGAGTTTGATAGTATAGAGAATTAGAAAACCCCTCTTCTCTAAAAAAAAAAGAGTTATATATACTTTTATAAACAACGACTCAAATCATCTGATCAAACCAAAAGTGAATCACAACCTTCTAGAAGAGCATTAATGGGATGTGACAAGTCTACCAGGAAAAGGACGCCACATGGTCATACACAAATTTCATCAAAGCGTCCCATCCACTCAATCATCACCAAGTTGATCTAAATCAATAGACCTCGATTGAAAGTATCCTTTCTCTACTTTCAAGCCAAGCTTGGAGGCTCTGTTATGATCCTGGCCTAAAAGGCCCAGAACTCAGCTCATTTTAAGGAACTCAAATAAAAGCCCTTTTCATCTTGAGACATATGAGAGGCCTCATTTGACTAGTCATGATATGACTGTGGTTGAATGTATGTTTAATGTCACAGGTTTTGATAATGTCAAAAAGGGAACCAAACGTCATCATCTTGGAAAGCAAAGTAATCAAGTTGTAACACCCTACTAGATAACCCTTAGTGCTATAGTCATTTAGGGCCATTTCATAAGGGTTACCTCCTGTTATCATACTTATACTTGATTTTGAAATACATATACGCAGAAAATACATGGGAGAATTTTTTGAAAAACGTTCGCGGAATATAAACATAAGGGCCTTGCGCATAATATAACGATAATATATGACACATGATGTAGTCTGAATAATACCTCATAAATAAATGGAAATAAACAAACATAGTCTCCCCAAACATACAATCAAGGAAGTAAATAGTAGTAGTAGGTGTCATCTCATGAGCCTAAAACTGAGACCCATAAGACTCCACGAATACAAAATCATAACTGAAAAGTAAATACCGGCTAACATATGTCTGGACTCAAAGTAAATGCAAATAAAAGCTAATATCCGTAATAGACATAATCCATAACGTAAAAGCGGAAACTGATAAGTCTAGAATGAATAGATAAACTGCAAAGAACTAGAGTTGCGCGGGCTCCTAATCCGCTCCTGTGTCCTGTAGAACCTCATCATCTAACATGGGGGGAAAACGAGGGGTGAGTACTGGGAAGTAACTCAGTAGGGGAGCCGCTCCGGGTTTATTAATAAAATTGGTGTAACATGAATGAATTCAATTTCAGTTATAAGTTCTAAAATTATCTTTCCCGGAACGACCTACCTAAGTGCCTCTTGTTCATTTTATATCTGACAGAGCACCGGAGCGTCGTTATTTCCCCGGTACTCTGGAGCAATTTAGAAAAGGGTTTTGAAAAAGGGTTTACTGTTGAATTAATCTCAATACAAGCTTGGTAGCAAGTAGTAAGACTGACTCGGGTCGTCTCTCAAGGAATCTGTGTGGCAATTGTTGACTTAAACTTAGCAATAAGTAAAAAAAAAAGGGGGTTTTGGTTTGTTGTGCAAGGAAATTAAATTGGCAAAAGTAAAGGCGATTAAAATAAAGAATTTAAGTGCGAGTGCAAAATAAGTAAATTGGCATGAACTAAAAGTGACTCGAATGTAAAAAAGAACAGGATTAAAAACTTTAATTGAAAAGAGCTCAGAAAGTAAAGAAAATGCTGAATAAAAACTTTATATTAAAGAAACGAGGGAGAGATTCAAGGTGAACTCTCCCTAAGAACAAGGTTTGAATGTAAAAGCAACAACTGAAATTAAGGAAAAGTAAAGACAATGAATTAAAATGGATGTTCAGAACAGTATGCAAAAGCTGCAAATAAAGAGTGCCCAAAACAAAGACGGTGAACGGGGAATTGAGAGCTCAGGGAAAGTAAATCCTAAAAGTAACAGAGTGCTAGCACCAGAGTGCATACAAGAGCCAGAGGACTGAAAACTAGATATCTAGAACTGTCTTGGCCCGCTGCTGCGCTAGGTCTTCTCGCGCACGACCGCCTGGGCGGTAGGTCAAAATTCAGTGCACCCAGTTACGCGCGCATGACTGCCTGGGCGGTGTGCTCTCTGCCTGGGCGGTTGGTGCGTTGCTGTGAGCAGTGAGTCAGCTTTCCTTGGTTTCCAGACGCAATTTCCAACATATCTTATGATTACCTGTTCCTGAGAAGCCACAACACTAAAAAACACATCAAATGCACCAGTGGCAACAATTAGAGTAATTAATACGCAAAATAGTACTAATACTCGAAACGGTAATGCAATTCAAATATTGCGTAAGAACCCAATTTAAGCATGATTGAGAGCATACAATTACTCAAGTTATGAGGAGAAATTAGCATGAAAATACGGTTTATCAAACCTCCCCTCACTTGAACAATTGCATGTCCTCATACAACACAGAACCAAGCAATAGATACAGGGTTTCAGCACAGCAGACAACCAAGATAACAAAGAGGGAAACAAAGCTAGAGCTTACAGACATGGTTAGAAACAGACAATGGCAGTAGTGAACTAGTAAGATAATACAAGTTTCCAATTAATATCTACAGACATGTTGGCAATTTCATCAAAAGCAAGTAATGAGCAGGAGAATCAGGTATGAATGCATGATCAGAGAGATGCTAAGCCTCACAAGGATATAATCCACTCAATAACACTCAGGTGTATAGGCTAGTCCCTAGAACACACAACACTGACACTCTTCCTCAGACTTGCCAAAGATGAAAATAGCCTCTCAATTCAAACTCGATGCATTAAGAAACGTGCCACAGGGTTGTAATGGGGCCAGGGTATAGGTAGGGAAATATGGGAGTGTGGACTAAAGTGGAAATTAAGATCTCATGGTTCGCTTAGTCTAGAAAATAATATATTACATAAGCACAAAGACTGAGAACCAAACATTTTATACCACAAAACCTATTCTTAGCATTGGTGGCTCCAACTATATACAAGGAGCTATAAAAACAACCTTATTTATTTATATTTATTTATTTATTTTCTTTTTCATTTTTTTTATTTTTATTTTTTTGTATATATATATATATATATATAAGATAATAAAAACTTTTTATTTTTCTTCCCTACCAAATACCCAAGCATTGTACACAACCTTTCACCCCCACCAATTACTCAATTTCTTCCTTTATAGGCATGTAAGAACCCCCAATATCTTAATCAAGCATCATAACCCCCAAAATAGTATACAAAACAAACCATGTTCATTTAATCTCCACAGGGTAATCATTGTTTTTCACTTTTCGGCTTGTAATGTGGCTAATATGAACAAAGGGGAATAAGGCTCAAATTGGCTATACAAGGGTAATTACAAGGGTAGGTCTATATGGCAGTGGGCTGAACAAAAAAAATAATGCATGAGTCTATCATTTACATCAAGTACAAAAGAGTTGGCTATTCGGCAAGTCTAGGATCGGTGTACCTGTGTGTGTGTGCAAAAAGAGTAGTGTTGTTGAAAGCTCAAAACTAAGGGTACACAAGCATCATACATGCACTCAACCAAATTCAAATTGCTCATAAACTAAGAACATATATGCCACAATTGCCAACAGTTCAAAATTTTAATTAAAACACAGGAAACCAGTATCAACTACCTAGTTCACCATCAAAACAGAACCAGTCCTAGCAGCTAACCAGTCTCAGCAGATAAAATAGAGATAAAAGAAAGAGGAAACAAAAGAAACAACTAAAACAAAAGTTAAGAAAAAGGAAAGAAAGTGTTACCCCTCTCCACACTTGGGTTCGTCACTGTCCTCAGTGGCATTGTCAGGCTCCATGGAGAGTGGTATGCACACCCTGAGTTCTCAGATCCAACCAACTGAGGAGGTTGGAAAGCGGCGGACAGAGGCGAACGGCGGCGGCGGAGGGCAGCGGAGGGCGGCGACGCACTCTTTGCTCTGCTAGGGTTTCTTTTTGCAAAAGAGGGGAGAGTGATGGAATGCTCTCTAAGCCGCTCGGCCTCCGCTTTATGTTTTAGAGCGGTCGAACCGCTGGGGCGGTCGAGGGACCGCTGGGGCGGTAAGTGCGAAACGCAGTGTTTTTGGGTGCCGCGACCGCTGGGGCGGTTAAGAGACCGCCTAGGCGGTCCGCCTGCGCTGACCGATTGCAGTTACGCCATCTTCTCCTCCCTCACCACTGTACTTGCTCTCTTGTACTCACAAATATGCTTTTTAGCTCACGGTGAAGCTTGTACGTAAAAATAAAAATAAAAATAAGAACAGAAAAAATAAAAAAATAAAACAAACGAAACAAAGAAATATCAGTGGGTTGTCTCCCACCAAGCACTTTGATTTAACGTCCCTAAGTTGGACGTGTGGCCACCTAATTGGGTGGCTTCACACCCTCAAAGAGGAGGACTTCAGTCTGATTTATTTCTCTGCTGGGGCTTTGATGGAACACTTTCAGTCGGTGTCCATTGACCTTGGAGGTGAAGTTGGTCTTTTTGCATTGTATCTCAATCATCCCAAAAGGGTAGACCTTCTTCACCACATATGGCCCCTCCCACCTTGATTTTAACTTTCCGGCCATGAGTTGGAGTCTGGAGTTGTAAAGGAGCACTTCCTGGCCCTCATGAAATTCTTTCCTCAGAATGAGTTGGTCATGGAAGGCCTTAGTTTTCTCCTTGTAGATCTTTGAGCTCTCAGAGGCATCCCTCCTGGGTTCATCAAGTTCCTGCAGCTGTAATTTTTTCTCTTTACCGGCATTCCCTAGGTCCATGTTACACTGCTTAACCGCCCAGTATGCACGGTGTTCAATTTCCACCGGCAAATGACATGATTTTCCAAATACCAACCGAAAGGGGCTCATCCCAATCGGGGTTTTATAAGCAGTACGGTAAGCCCACAGAGCATCAGATAACTTAGCACTCCAATCTTTTCTTGCGGGTCCAACCATATTTTCTAAGATCTTTTTAATTTCTTGATTGGACACCTCAGCCTGCCCGTTAGTCTGAGGATGATAAGGTGTTGCCACCTTATGAACAACCCCATACCTGCGGAGCAAGGCATCAAAAGTTCTGTTACAGAAATGAGTGCCTTGGTCACTGATGATGGCCTTAGGAATGCCAAATCTAGAGATTATGTTACTTTTTACAAAATTACAGACCACAGCAGAGTCATTAGTACGAGTGGGGATTGCCTCAACCCACTTAGAAACATAATCAACTGCCAAAAGAATATAATTTAAACCAGCAGAGGTAGGGAAAGGTCCCATGAAGTCAATACCCCAAACATAAAAAATTTCACAAAATAGTAATGGTTGTTGGGGCATTTCATTCCTCCTAGAATTCTTTCCCATCTTTTGACACCTAGCACAGGACTTGCAGTATTCATAACAATCTTTGAAAATAGATGGCCAAAATAGACCGCACTCAAGAATTTTACGACCAGTGCGCTGCGGTCCAAAATGGCCACCACAAGCCTGTGCATGGCAAAAGTCAAGTATGGAGTGGTGCTTATGGTCAGGAACGCACCTACGAATAATTTGATCAGCACAAAACCTCCACAAATAGGGGTCATCCCACACATAATATTTTGCATCTGAAATAAGTTTGTCCCTCTGGGCTTTTGAAAAATATGTGGGGACGGTTTTGGCAACCAAATAATTCGCAATGTTTGCGAACCAAGGCATAGAAGTCTGCACACTCATGATTCGTTCATCTGGGAACTGATCATCCAGCGGAATTGGGTCATTTGGAATATGCTCAACTCTGCTCAGATGGTCAGCTACCAGATTGTGGCAACCACTCCTGTCTTTTATGTCCAAGTCAAATTCTTGCAAGAGCAACATCCACCTGAGAAGGCGGGGCTTTGCATCTGGTTTCTTTAACAAGTACTTTAGAGCTGCATGGTCTGTGTACACCACCACATGAGAACCAAGGAGATAAGATCTAAATTTTTCCAGAGCAAAAACAATTGCCAAAAGCTCCTTCTCAGTGGTGGTATAGTTACCGTGAGCAGAATCTAAAGTACGGGAAGCATAAGAAATTACATATGACTCCTTACCTTCGCGCTGAGTTAGCGCGGTACCCACAGCATAGTTGGACGCATCACACATGATCTCAAAGGGGAGGTCCCACTTCGGAGGTTTCACGATCGATGCGGAGACTAGCCTGGTTTTTAGCAGCTCAAATGCCTCTTGGCAGTCCTTATTGAAATCAAATTCAGCATCTTTCTGCAGCAGATCGGTCAGCGGCTTTGCAATTTTGCTGAAATCCTTTATGAAACACCTGTAAAAACCTGCATGACCCAGAAAAGAGTGAATCTCCCGCACAGAGACAGGGTGAGGTAGAGAGGAAATTACTTCGACTTTTGCAGGATCAACTGCAATACCCTCTTTAGAGACAATGTGTCCTAGGACCACACCTTTATCAACCATAAAGTGACTTTTTTCAAAATTTAACACTAGGTTGGTCCTGATGCACTGTTTTAAAACCAGGGAGAGGTGTTGTAAGCAAGAGTCGAAGGAATCTCCATATACAGTGAAATCATCCATGAACACTTCTAAAAATTCACCAATAAAGTCAGAGAAGATGCTCATCATACACCTTTGGAAAGTACTAGGAGCATTGCATAACCCAAATGGCATCCTACGATAGGCATAGGTACCAAAGGGACAAGTAAAAGTAGTTTTCTCCTGGTCCTCCGGTGCTATTTGTATTTGAAAATACCCAGAGAATCCATCAAGGAAGCAATAGTGTGACTGACCCGCAAGTTTTTCAAGCATTTGATCAACGAACGACAAGGGAAAATGATCCTTGCGCGTTACCTCATTCAGTCTGCGGTAGTCAATACACGCCCGCCACGAATTCTGGATTCTAGTGGGTATGAGTTCATCTCTCTCATTCTTGATGACAGTGATTCCAGACTTTTTAGGAACAACTTGCACGGGGCTCACCCATTTGCTATCAGAGATAGGATAGATGATCCCGGCCTGAAGGAGTTTTGAAATCTCTTTCTTCACCACATCAAGAATGAGAGGATTGGTTCTCCTCTGAGGTTGCCTTATGGCTTTAGCACCTTCCTCTAGAAAAATTCTATGAGTGCAAATGGAAGAGCTAATGCCAACCAAATCCGATAACTCCAAACCAATGGCCTTTTTATTTGTTTTCAAAACTTCCAAAAGCTTATTTTCATTTTAAACAGAGAGACCATCGGCTATGATTACCGGAAAGGTGTTTCCCTCCCCCAAGTAAGCATATTTTAAGTGCGGGGGAAGAATTTTCAGTGCAGAGTTCGCCGCGACCGCCGGGTTGGATGTCACTTCCGCTGGGGCGGTGGACATCTCCGCTGGGGCGGTTGGTACTGCTGGGGCGGAGGTCGCCACTGCTGGAGCGGTCAAGACCGCTGAGGCGGTCGAAACCACTGCCAGAGCGGTTTTTTCGGCGTCAGAAACAGAAAGAGATGCAAATGATGTTGTTTCCATGGGTTTTTCACAAATTTGCTCAATTGGAGGGGTATTTTCACTATTAGCAACAAGGGATTGATCCCCAAAGAGTTCAAAATCGTCTCCCTCGCACAACTGGCATAACAAATCAAGTTTTTCATACCCATTACTCACAACATCACTGCTTTTATTTTTAAAATTTTTATTGCCCAGCTCAAGAAGCCAATGACCCACCTCATCATCAACCAATTCATCAATAATGTCAAGAGAAAAAATAGCATGAGTATCAGATGGGTGTTTCATTGCACTTCTCAAGCAGAACCTTGCCTTAATATCCCCACACTCTATATCCAAAGTTCCGGCGAACACATCAACCTTGGCTTTTGCAGTTTTTAAGAAAGGACGGCCAAGAATGAGTGTTTGCTGGTCTAGAGGAATAGAGGCATTTGTATCTAGCACATAAAAATCTACGGGGAATATTAAATCATTTACCTTAACGAGGACATCTTCCAGCAGTCCCTCTGGTTTTTGTACACTCATGTTGGCAAACTGAAGGAGGAGTCCTGTAGGCTTGAGTTCCCCGAAATTCAGAGCTTGATAAATTGCCTTTGGCATGACATTAATGGCAGCTCCCAGGTCAGCCAAGGCATCTTTGATGATCAGCTCCCCAATGAGACACGGGATAGAAAAAGAACCCGGGTCTTGGAATTTTTGAGGAAGAGCAGGGGTTAGAGCAGCAGCATTTACTTGAACTTTTTCCCCCTTTGTTCTTCTCTTTTGAGTGCATAATTCCTTGAGGAACTTGGCATATTTTGGCACTTGCTTTATAGCTTCTAGGAGAGGAATATTTACCTCAACCTTTTTGAATGTTTCCAAGACCTCTTCATCTATCCCTGTCTTTTTCTTTCCCCTTGTAACAGCTTGGGGGAAAGGTAATTTGGGTGGTGGTACAGTTGGCTCAGCTCCTTTTTCTTCCACAGTCACCTTCTCTTTACCCTTTTGTGAGGTTTTCACCTGTATCTCCTCCTCTGTTTGCTCCTCCCCATGTACCTGTGTTTCTTCCTCAGGTGTTATGACTTTGGGTTTCACACCAGGTTTAGGGGCCTCAACTGTAGGAAGTACTGTCCCTGACCTCAGAGCTATGGCACTCACATTCCCCTTGGGATTTGGAACTGTTTGGGAGGGAATGTGGTTGCTGTTATTTAGAGAAGCATTACGCTCCTCCATCAGTGTAGTGACATCCTTCCTCATCTCCAACATTAATTTCATAAGTTGTTGAATGTCTGACTCAGATGAAGTTGGAGTTGGTTGAGGTGGGGTGTACTGAGGTGGTTTGGGAGGTGGAGGTGTATGGTTTTGTGCCCTCTGATGAGGGGGTTGATACTTTTGTGTACTGGGAAAAGGAGATGTGTTTTGGGGTTGGAATTGTGGTGGTGGTTGCTGAGCTTGGTTTTGGAGTAGTGGTTGGCTTTGGTTATTCCACCTAAAGTTTGGGTGATTTTTCCATGAAGGGTTGTAGGTGTTACCAAATTGGGAGTGCCCTTGATTAGGGAAGTTTGTGGCTGCCACTGTTGCATGTTCCTCGTTTAGTTGAGGGCACACGTCTGTAGGGTGATCACTAGCACAAATCCCGCATACCTGGACTACTGGTGGAGGTGTTGGAGTAGAAGTAGATGCCACCACCTTCTGTTGACTTATTAGAGCAAGTTCTTTAATGGCAGTCGCCATCTCTGCCAGTTGCTTCTCCAATGATTTCTGATCATAGGAGCCAACTTCATGTACCCCTCCTGCAGTGGAGGTATCACGGGTTCCGAACTGCTGATTGTTTGAAGCTATGGTTTCTATCAGCTCCATAGCCTCTGCCAGAGTCTTGTTCATCAATGCTCCCCCACTTGAGCAGTCAATAGTACGCCTATCTGCAACGCACAACCCCTCATAGAAGAATTGGATGAGGTTGGCATCAGATATTTGATGAGAGGGGCAGCTTGAAACCAATCTATTGAAACGCTCCCAATATTCATAGAGCGTTTCCCCTTGTAGCTGTTGTATGCTGCAGATGGCTTTCCTGATTGCTCCCGCTCTTGAAGCAGGGAACTACTTTTCCAGAAACTTCCTTTTGAGATCATTCCATGAGTTCACCGCCCCATTGGGTAGATTCATGAGCCATGTTTTAGCTGCACCCTCCAAGGAGAAGGTGAAGGCACGGAGTTTAACAGCATAAACACCATCCCCGTGTGGCCCAAGTGTATCACACACATAGTGAAATTCTTTTAAATGTTGGTGGGGATCCTCACCGGAAAGCCCATGGAATTTTGGGAGCCGATGGAAGAGTGCCCCTTTTATTTCAAAATCCCCATCCACCTCCGAGTATATGATACCCAAGGGTGGTTGATTCAGATCAGGAGCAATGAGCTCCTTCAGAGTAAGATTTCTCCTCGCAGCCATAGGTGTGTCAGTAAGAGGATCAGTGGGTGTGTCAATGGGTGTTACAAAAACACTCTCAGGGGACACACGGGTATGACCACTAACTTCCGCACTACGGGAACGAGTATGAAAGAGATTACCTACGTCCTCGCCGTTCCGCCTTGCTCGTCTCAAACCCCGTAAGGTTCTTTCGATTTCAGGGTCGAAAGGGAATAGAGAGCTATCGGGTTGCGAACGAGTCATCCATAGAAATTAAAAGAGAGAGGGAAGAAGAAGAAAAGTAAAACTTTGAAACGCGTCGACCGCTGGGGCGGTTTAGGGGCCGCTTGGGCGTTTTCACTTCAAAAGTTGTCTTTCTCTCTGATGTAATTTTCTGATAGAAAAAGCTAGTTAATATCATGCATCTTATACTTTATATAGAGTGTGAATTAAGATAAAGATTAAGCAACTAGAAATTAAACTAGCAATAAAGTTCAGAGAGAAGTATAGAAAGTGAACACAATTTTATACTGGTTCGGCCAATGATGCCTACATCCAGTTCTCAAACAATTGTTTGAGTTCCACTAACTTTCTTCAAAGTTACAGATATTATCAAGCCTTCTCAGGCTCTCTCAAGTATTCTTTCTTCTAGCCTCTTCAGGCTTTGCAGTGAATATTCTTTCCACAAGCCTTTCCAGGCTAAGCATAGATATTCTTTCCTCAAGCCTTCTCAGGCTAAGCTTTCGATATTCTTTCCTCAAGCCTTCTCAGGCTAAGCCACCTTTTCACACTAGAAAAGGATTTACATTGCCTTAGATTAAACTAAGGACTTTTCACTCCACTCTTACAAGTAAGAGATTAGTATTCTTTCACCAAGCCACTTCTAGCTTCTCTTGCTTAACTCAACACCATGAGCAAGACTAGTATTCTTTGATTGGCCTCTTCAGGCTACTTGCTCATTCTCCATGAGAATTTTACAAGTATTTTTTTCTTAGCCTCTTCAGGCTCTGATTGCTCAACTCCACATGAGTGAGACTTTTACAAATAAATTCAGATTTGTGTTTGAAAGAGGTGTGCTTAAAGCACGTACAAACAAATGCTTAAGGACTTTGAATGAACAAAGGAAATCCTTAAACAACTCCTATTCAAAGCTTGCAACAGCAAGAATGTTATCTAATGAAAGGATAGGAATAGAAGATTTCAAGAAATTTTCTTTTGAGAGAAAATTTCTCTTCTTACAGAATCTCGGGTTTCTCAAGGAATATGAGTAGAAAAGATTTGATTTAATTCCTAAGAGTGACCCTAGATGCTGTTAGTGATGTGTTACAAAGTTGAATTAATGTTCTAACATCACTAGGAAATTTGGCAGCATTGCAGCAACGTGCAAGCTCACTTTGTGTCTTGTTGGGAGCTTATTTATAGCCTTTTCCAGATTATAGCCGTTGTGCACAGTTCCCAAGACTTTCTGATATGTCCTTCTGAGAGTCTTCTGAGAGGACTGTCTTCTGAGAGCTTTCCGAGAGTACTGCCTTCTGAGAGCTTTCTGAGAGGACTGCTTTCTGAGAGCTTTCCGAGAGTACTGCCTTCTGAGAGCTTTCTGAGAGGACTGCTTTCTGAGAGCTTTCCGAGAGTACTGCCTTCTGAGAGCTTTCTGAGAGGACTGCTTTCTGAGAATTTGTGCTTCTCACAAATTCTATTCAGCCTTCTGAGAAAACTGCTTTCTCATAACCAAGTCAGCACTTCATGAGAAGGCTGATGCATCTTCTTGATGTGTCTTGACTATCCCAATGAGAAGCTTCTGAAAGAATTTCTTCTTTCCTTAATGATGTATCTTCTCATTCAAGATGCCTTGATTAGATCCAGAGGGTGACTCCTCAGATGTAGATTTTTCTCAGCTTCTTGAAGGAACATCTTGGACAGCTTTCTCATAAGCTCACAACTTCTGAGAGCTTCTCAGATGTTGGCTTTCTGAACATTCTCCGGAAGGTGTATCTTCTGATACTTACTCAGAAAGTCTCTTATGCTGCCTCAGAAAATACTTTAATATAGATCTTGATTTCCTTAAGTGCTTTCTGAATGATTCTTATCAGAATCCGATGCTTCCATTTTGTCTTCTGGGACGCTTTCTGGAGCTCGGCTTTCTCAGAAACTTTCTATTCTTCTTAGAAGACTTTCTTGGCTTCTTGGAGGATGCTTTCGAGAAGTCTTCGTGGTCTTGATATCTTCTCGGTTTGTGAACAGTTTCTTTATCAGAAACTTGTACTTCTTAGCTTCCAGAAACCTTTTCTTGAAGTGTTCTGATATTGCAGCTTTCTCCATTCTTCTGGATGAGGTTGCCTTCTGAGAACTCAGTCATTCATAGCCTTCTGAGAGGAACCCTTCTGAGTGAACATCCTTCTGAGAGAAGGTCCTTCTGAGAAACAAAATTTGCATGGTCTTCTGAGACCTTTCTGAGTAAATTTTGTTTCCTTCTCAGAAACACTCTTTCACCTTGTTGCTTTTGAGACACCCTTTCTGATGCCTTCTTAGTTTTGAATATGTCTTGATACTTGAGGTTACTTAGTGTTGAATTTTAGCCTTCCACATATGAATGACAACTCATGCAATCCTTCTGAGAGAGGTTTCGTTCTAAGAAACTTGTCCTCAAGGCTATGTTCTTCTTCATTTTGCTCTTCCAGAACCATGTGCTTTGGATGCTTGTTATCCCAACATTCGTATGGCTTTAGCTATATCAAATAGCTTTCTTACTGCACATATCAACACCCATTAAATTATTCTAACAAAATATTTTCTTTGTATTAATTTGTTATCACTCAAAACCAAGTCTTTAATGATTTCCAATCATTAGCACTTCTTGGAAGGGTGCTGGAGCTTACAATCTCCCCCTTTTTGATGATGACAAATTAATTTAGGAAATATTTTGTAGAATCGTTTGAAGGAAACCTTTCTTTAAGATCAGAAGCTTAATGATAGGTTCCTTGTGCAATTTAATCTATCTTTCTGTTATTTCATTCAATTTTCTCAAGAGGAAATTTCTGGAAATAACTTAGAGATTGATTAATTTACAGCAGAATACAAACTAGAGAGTAAAACAAGTTTTTCCTTGAATCTTGCAATTATAAAATTCACAAAGCACTCAAAAAGCAAGATATATTCATTGATAATCAAACTTGAGTTTCATAAACATCCAGAAAGTTTGTATTCATATTCAGACTTATATTTAACATACATTAGCACATTCATAAATAAAAGAAAGATGCAGTAAATGCTCTGTATGCATGAGGATTTTTCTTGAGAGTTTCTCTCCCCCTCACTTCTATCTCCCCCTATTTCCTTCAGAAACCAGCAGTCTTTCGACCCATATTTCCTACATTTTCAGGAAATTGAATGAAATAACTTAGAGATTGATTAATTTACAGCAGAATACAAACTAGAGAGTAAAACAAGTTTTTCCTTGAATCTTGCAATTATAAAATTCACAAAGCACTCAAAAAGCAAGATATATTCATTGATAATCAAACTTGAGTTTCATAAACATCCAGAAAGTTTGTATTCATTTTCAGACTTATATTTAACATACATTAGCACATTCATAAATAAAAGAAAGATGCAGTAAATGCTATGTATGCATGAGGATTTTTCTTGAGAGTTTCTCTCTCCCTCACTTCTATCTCCCCCTGTTTCCTTCAGAAACCAGCAGTTTTTCGACCCATATTTCCTACATTTTCTCCCCCTTTGGCATCATCAAAAAGAGAGGACAAGAAAATGCAGAACTTCAGCCTTGTTTCTTCTCAAGAGCGTCCAGAATTCTCAACAGAGGTGCTTCATGCTCTCTGAGTTGGCTTCGGATTTCTAAAATTCCAGCCTCAAGCCTATTTTGCCTTGTTGTCATTTCTCTTTGGTTTCTCAGAAGCAAATCAATCCTTAGAGAATCGATGGAGGAAGTGATAGTAGGTGCTTCAGAAATTAACCCCTGAGTTCCTTGAGTAACTGCTGTAGGACTTAATTCCTCAGAATTCTTTTCTGGTTCAGATTCGGAAGCTGAAGTCTTCTGAGACAAAACAACTTCAGATTCTTCTATGTCTTGATTACATAATTCTTCACAGAGGAAGGCACTTGCTGATTCAGAGGTAAATCCTTTTGAATGAGGAACCTCTTCAGAGACCCTTGACAGATTCTGTGGTTTCTCAACATAGGGAATCATGGCTAGATTATCATTAGGAGAGGGTGCTGGAGCTTGTGTATACCCAAATTACTGAGTGGGAGGAGCACTAGTTTCTGATGCATCCTCAATCACAATATAAGCTTCAGAGACCTCAGCATCTTTCCCTTTGGAGCTAGTGGCTCCTTGTGCTCTTTTCTGTGCAGCCAATTTCTTTGCAGCTATCTCTGCCTTTGACCTCAGGATAGTCATGAATACCACATTATCCTCACTTTCTCTTTCACTAGTCTCAACCTGAGATGGCTCACTGATATGAATACCCTTTGAGGCTTGAGAAGTCCGCTGCTTCCTCTTGTAAGGGAGTTTTCTCTAGCCTTGTTGGAGGAGGAGTATCATTATCAGAATGTGAGCTAGATGAGCTTTCTGAAGACACAGTTTTCTCACTGTCAGTATCCTCCAGAATATGATCTGTGTTTTCTGGTTCTGAGCTCTCTGAGGTGGATTTCTCAAGCTGGTTCTTCTCTGATTTTCCTCTAGAATGCCTAGGCTTCTTCTTGGATTCTGATTCAGCTTCAGAAACCTCAGTGGCAGCCTGTCTTTTCCTTGATGGCAAGGAGACATTGGCTTTCTCTTTGGGTTCAGAACCCGCTTGCTTTCCTTTGGTGATTTGCCTGAAGGACACCTGAGTGAAGACACATCCAGAGGGGAGGAAATAGCTCTCATTCTCAAAAGGGAAATTGAGATACTTGAGGATTCTTGTAAGAACCATCCCATAAGGCAAGGCACCATGTTTTTCCTTCCCCTTAGCCACTGCAGCCAGCATATATGAGATGATGAGCTTAGGAAGGGCCACTCTTCTGAGTGTCACCAAGTAGTAGAGAGAGGGTAATTTGACCGTTGAAGAAAGTAATTACCCAAAGGAAAAGGTAATTAATTTTCTCTAGGTTAAATTTTGTATGGGTTCGATTCTGAAGCACAAGACCCATTACCAAATGGTTTCTCAAGCCCTAAAGTGGCAATCCACTTTCGGAAGAGAATCGTTGCCTGTTCTGATAATATATTGATGACAGTGCTGGCAGAAGCTTTCTGATGAAGAGTTTCTCATTCTAGGCTAGACTATTGCACCATACTTCTAAATTCGAAGCCCGCTCCAATCATGGACTCAATGATGGAGAAGGAGGGACCCGATTTGTTGAAGGAGAGAGGAGCGATCTGAGTGACATCAACCATGTGAACCTCAGATTCCTTCTGAGAGTCTTTCTCAGTCTGAGTCCCTTCTAAGAAACTACCGACAACAAATGCCTCAACTGCTACTACGCCGGCATCCACGGTAGCGTCAGTGCCCACCTCTGAGCTGAGCCCAGTGCTGGTGGTCCTTGGCACTTCAACGTGTGTTGAGACACGAGTTTCCTTATATTCTTTAGGGGTCTCAGAAGAGACATGACCAGCATCAGAAGTTGGTCCTTTCTGAGATGAAGAGGGAGGAGTTTGTTGATGTTGTACCTCTTCTTGAATTTTCTCAGCTCCTTCCTGAGACATGGGTGGAGAAGGTAGTGGTGGAGGATGCATGGCTTGGTCAGCAACTTGAGTCTCAGAAGGCTGATCAATTTCCTTTTGGATGTCATCCATTTTCTGAGTCAGAGACTCAGCATCCACACCAGCAACCTTAGTCGTGGTTGCTTCTAAAGGATCCGCCACAGAAGCTTCAGGTTGCTTCCTTGAGCTTCCAGCGTCTAGGGTGCAATGTTCCACCCGGAACCTTGTTGCATCTTCCTCAGAAGAGGAGTCAGCAGTATTTCCTCCTTGCCCTTGGACCATCTTGGATAAGTCTGAGTTGCAATTATCCCACGATAATTTACTTTCTGAGTTTGACCAAATGCTTGAGAAGGTTGACTTCTGGAGTTGGTCTTCTCAGAGGATTTGATAGGGTGTGAGAGGGATATGCTTATGCAGATGACATGTTGATGCAATGCATTTAATTTGAAAAATGTTTTCACACAATTAAATCAAATATGCATATACATAGTTCATACATATTTCATGCACAACAACAATTTGCATATAATGTTTTAGTTTCAGAAATACCTCACTTTGGAATTGAATGTGATCCTTGAGGATTTTGATTTCTGGTGCCAAAAGTGATTCTGAGTTCACTTTATGAGACTTATTGCTTGAGGGGAATATTCAGAGTCTTCTTTAAAATAATTCTTTCCAGGAATTGCCCATAGTTGCTTTCTCATCTTGCTAGGTTTCTCAGAAGTTGTTGTAGAAGCTTCGGAGAGCTTCTTAGATGGACTTCCTTTCAGAAGGCTTCACCACTTTCTGAATGTATGATTTGCAATGAGTCTAGGATATCCAGCCAACAATCTTCCAATTTGATTTGCTTGATGAGAATGAGATGAGCACTCCAAGTTCCTTAGACAATTCTTCTTGAAAGAGTTTTGTAGCTATTGTAAAGAATGATAAATCAGACTTTTTATAAGCTTGATCCATCTCAGCTTGTTCTCATAAGAGATTCTTCAGAACCCTCTTGAATTCTCCACTAAACTCATTTGTGTGTTGAGTTCTTTTCACTTTAGTTGAACCTGCAAGATAAAGAAGTTTCTGGTACCCACTGAATTTCAATTGGGTCCTTCCTTGGTTAGTTGGAGAGAATATATATTAAGATAATAAACCAAGAAAATACACCAGATAAATTGTTTTCAAGTGAAGGTACACACAATGAATTCTTAAAGTAAGTGAGAATAAGATTTCTCAACTGGCTTTCTCAAGAAGGTCAGATTTAAGGTTAAGAAACCTAGATCATCTGTACCTTTTAGAAACACTCACTTTACTTAGAAAATAATGTAGAGAAGATGGAGCAAATTGTATATCAGAAACCTAAGGGGTTCTCTGGTACCTTAGATGTTCAATTATGAATGAGAAAATTCAATAAGTTGAATTTGTTAAGCTTTGAAATAATCTTCTCATACATGTTTATCACCTTCTTGAAAAGATACACCACTTTAGAATAGGTGAGAAGTAAAGTGTTCTCAGTTTTTGAATTAGCCTGATGAGAGCTCTTACTTACACTTATCATAAAGCTCATGCGAGCAAGAAAGCATTTTCAAGATAGTTATCAGTAAGTGTATATTTGTAAAAGAATGATCTTGAAATTAGATTCAAAATAAATAATTTACAAATCTGGATTGGTCAAGAGATTAAGATATGCAGGAGATGCAATTCTTCTTTCTCAAGAGATATAAAAGTGCAAGAGAGCATAGTGTAGTCGAAGTCGACTTGATATATCTTTTGAAAAGAGAATTTTAACTCATAAAAACAATTTTCAGAAATTCGAATAACAAAAAGTTTGTTTTGAAAAATTATTCTCATACATATGATGAATTGGCTTTCTCAATCCTTCATTGGACCTTTTAACCTCTGCAATCGTGAGATTGCTCAACCCCAGAGGCCTGGCTCTGATACCAATTGAAGGTGTGTGTTAGCACGAGAAGGGGGGGTTGAATCGTGCTTATATTTTCAAAATACTCTTCTAAAACTTTTTCTTTGAAAAACACTTCTCAGAAGGGTATCCTTCTGAGTCGCAGCGGAGAGTCCTTCTGAGAAAGTAAAGTTTCTCAGAAACTTTGCTTTCTGAGAAGATCAACCTTCTTGGTGATTTCTGAAACTTGTAGATTATAACTATCAAGTGTAAATACTTGTAGTTATAATGAAAGAGAGTTAGTGTATTAATAACTATATTAACATGATAATATATTCAAGATATACATGAGATATTAACATAGTTTTAGCAACTAGAAACCATTTATAGAGATACTTTCTAGATAAGTTATCTAATATGAAGAATTAGGAACTTATTCAAGATAATATCTAAGCACACAATAATATACTTTAAACTTCAGAAACACATTCTTGTTCAAAGAGAAATGGTCATAGAGCCTCAGAACCCTCATACGAAGTTTCTGATATTACTTTCTGGTGAGAGCATAATTTGTACTGGTTCATTACGTTATTAATATCTCTCACCCCAGTCATCGAATCAAAGATCCAACTGTTCAGATGTTAGAACTATGTGTCCTTAACATTATCATAAATTTTTAGCTCGATCCAACGGTTAACGAATCCGTATATGAAGAATTACAATGACTGGTTTATAGAAAATCTGCTCTAAGAACTCATTATGTTCTTGCACGTTTTCACTTCAAAAGTTGTCTTTCTCTCTGATGTAATTTTCTGATATAAAAAGCTAGTTAATATCATGCATCTTATACTTTATATAGAGTGTGAATTAAGATAAAGATTAAGCAACTAGAAATTAAACTAGCAATAAAGTTCAGAGAGAAGTATAGAAAGTGAACACAATTTTACACTGGTTCGGCCAATGATGCCTACATCCAGTTCTCAAACAATTGTTTGAGTTCCACTAACTTTCTTCAAAGTTACAGATATTATCAAGCCTTCTCAGGCTCTCTCAAGTATTCTTTCTTCTAGCCTCTTCAGGCTTTGCAGTGAATATTCTTTCCACAAGCCTTTCCAGGCTAAGCATAGATATTCTTTCCTCAAGCCTTCTCAGGCTAAGCTTTCGATATTCTTTCCTCAAGCCTTCTCAGGCTAAGCCACCTTTTCACACTAGAAAAGGATTTACATTGCCTTAGATTAAACTAAGGACTTTTCACTCCACTGTTACAAGTAAGAGATTAGTATTCTTTCACCAAGCCATTTCTAGCTTCTCTTGCTTAACTCAACACCATGAGCAAGACTAGTATTCTTTGATTGGCCTCTTCAGGCTACTTGCTCATTCTCCATGAGAATTTTACAAGTATTTTTTTCTTAGCCTCTTCAGGCTCTGATTGCTCAACTCCACATGAGTGAGACTTTTACAAATAAATTCAGATTTGTGTTTGAAAGAGGTGTGCTTAAAGCACGTACAAACAAATGCTTAAGGACTTTGAATGAACAAAGGAAATCCTTAAACAACTCCTATTCAAAGCTTGCAACAGCAAGAATGTTATCTAATGAAAGGATAGGAATAGAAGATTTCAAGAAATTTTCTTTTGAGAGAAAATTTCTCTTCTTACAGAATCTCGGGTTTCTCAAGGAATATGAGTAGAAAAGATTTGATTTAATTCCTAAGAGTGACCCTAGATGCTGTTAGTGATGTGTTACAAAGTTGAATTAATGTTCTAACATCACTAGGAAATTTGGCAGCATTGCAGCAACGTGCAAGCTCACTTTGTGTCTTGTTGGGAGCTTATTTATAGCCTTTTCCAGATTATAGCCGTTGTGCAGAGTTCCCAAGACTTTCTGATATGTCCTTCTGAGAGATAACCTTCTGAGAGTCTTCTGAGAGGACTGTCTTCTGAGAGCTTTCCGAGAGTACTGCCTTCTGAGAGCTTTCTGAGAGGACTGCTTTCTGAGAGCTTTCCGAGAGTACTGCCTTCTGAGAGCTTTCTGAGAGGACTGCTTTCTGAGAGCTTTCCGAGAGTACTGCCTTCTGAGAGCTTTCTGAGAGGACTGCTTTATGAGAATTTGTGCTTCTCACAAATTCTATTCAGCCTTCTGAGAAAACTGCTTCCTCATAACCAAGTCAGCACTTCTTGAGAAGGCTGATGCATCTTCTTGATGTGTCTTGACTATCCCAATGAGAAGCTTCTGAAAGAATTTCTTCTTTCCTTAATGATGTATCTTCTCATTCAAGATGCCTTGATTAGATCCAGAGGGTGACTCCTCAGATGTAGATTTTTCTCAGCTTCTTGAAGGAACATCTTGGACAGCTTTCTCATAAGCTCACAACTTCTGAGAGCTTCTCAGATGCTGGCTTTCTGAACATTCTCCGGAAGGTGTATCTTCTGATACTTACTCAGAAAGTCTCTTATGCTGCCTCAGAAAATACTTTAATATAGATCTTGATTTCCTTAAGTGCTTTCTGAATGATTCTTATCAGAATCCGATGCTTCCATTTTGTCTTATGGGACGCTTTCTGGAGCTCGGCTTTCTCAGAAACTTTCTATTCTTCTTAGAAGACTTTCTTGGCTTCTTGGAGGATGCTTTCGAGAAGTCTTCGTGGTCTTGATATCTTCTCGGTTTGTGAACAGTTTCTTTATCAGAAAGTTGAACTTCTTAGCTTCCAGAAACCTATTCTTGAAGTGTTCTGATATTGCAGCTTTCTCCATTCTTCTGGATGAGGTTGCCTTATGAGAACTCAGTCATTCATAGCCTTCTGAGAGGAACCCTTCTGAGTGAACATCCTTCTGAGAGAAGGTCCTTCTGAGAAACAAAATTTGCATGGTCTTCTGAGACCTTTCTGAGTAAATTTTGTTTCCTTCTCAGAAACACTCTTTCACCTTGTTGCTTTTGAGACACCCTTTCTGATGCCTTCTTAGTTTTGAATATGTCTTGATACTTGAGGTTACTTAGTGTTGAATTTTAGCCTTCCACATATGAATGACAACTCATGCAATCCTTCTGAGAGAGGTTTCGTTCTAAGAAACTTGTCCTCAAGGCTATGTTCTTCTTCATTTTGCTCTTCCAGAACCATGTGCTTTGGATGCTTGTTATCCCAACATTCGTATGGCTTTAGCTATATCAAATAGCTTTCTTACTGCACATATCAACACCCATTAAATTATTCTAACAAAATATTTTCTTTGTATTAATTTGTTATCACTCAAAACCAAGTCTTTAATGATTTCCAATCATTAGCACTTCTTGGAAGGGTGCTGGAGCTTACAACTGCAAGTGAAAGACCTGTAGCGCCGAGGATGCCAAACCCCTCCTACAGCCTCTCAATCACAAGCCAAAGGCTACTAATTATTTTTGCGCCACCCAGTGACGTCTTTATTAACCACGCGCCACTCAGTGATGACGTCTTAATAACATACATGCGCCACCCAGTGACGTCTCAGTTCACAACACATAACATATACATTCATCACATAATTCACATAAACATGTATTATCATCATAAACATAACATATCAACACACCATCATCCAAACAGCATTTAAACTTGCATACAATTCATAATTAACTCATATATATCATCCATACTAGTTGTAGAACGCATTAGGGTACATAAAGGGTCAAAACGGTTCATTTTCGCAAAAACAGCGCTGTTGTAATCGATTACTCGGGCTGGTAATCGATTACTGTAATCGATTACACGAACTGGTAATCGATTACTGTAATCGATTACGCAGCTCTGTAATCGATTAACAGAGAGCACCGTTTTCTCGCGATGTGAAATTCAGACATCGTAATCGATTACGAACCCGTGTAATCGATTACGACGTCGTGAAACATGACTTTAGAGTTCCAAAAACACGATTTTCAATAGCCAATGGCCAAAATATGAACCCAACATCGTCCCAATCGATAGAAAACATAGCCATATCATTAACAAACATAAAAACACTTTTAAAACGCTTCTCAATTCGTAAAATCTCTTTCTATTTCAAAATCAATTTCATAAATCAACTCTTTCATGAACCCTAACGGGAAAAACAACGTACAACATTCACGCTCCATTAATTCATCAACAATCATGCATTTTCATAACATTTAGAATGCATAACCCCTACCTCTTGAAGACAATCCTTGTTTTTAGACGAAACCCTAACTTCACGAACGGCCCGACACCAACGATGACCCTTATCGGAGAAAAGCAACCGGTAGAAACGTCCGGCTTGGCGAGAGGATCAAGAATATGTAATTATCTTTGGGATTGGGTGAGTATTTATGGGTGTTTCTTGACGTGGAATGACTATGGCTATGAGGGTTCTTGAGAGAGAAAACTATGGAGGCTCTGGGATGGTGAGAGAGAGTGTTTCTGACCAAATGAGCTGGAAAAATAGGGTTTATTTTTTTATATTCTGAGCTAATAGGGTTTAAGAGTCATCGTGGGGCCCACCCGTCACTTAAAGACATCCAAACACTCATTATGCGCGTTGTGTAATCGATTACATCGAACTTGTAATCGATTACAGGCCTTCGAAAAAGCCCAAATCTTAAACTTGACCTGCTATAATCGATTACCAAGGAGCTGTAATCGATTACTGGGCGTGAAAAACGCCCCAAAACACTTCTAAAGTGTCCCAACTCACATACTAACATTCATACACCCATAATAACTTAATGTAACATCAAAGCACACATAAATACTCATAAAAACACATAACATAGATATATTAAACTAGGGGAAACGTGCTCACTCAATCCAATTAAGTTCCAATTAAAGTCCATTACCCTTAATTTCCTTTAATTAGGACCTAATAAAGATCGGGGTGTTACATTTCTCCCCCCTTAAAAGAATTTCGTCCTCGAAATTCGTACCTGCAAACAAGGATGGAAACTGGCGACGCATCTCGTCCTCCAATTCCCATGTGAAGTCTCCTAACCGACCTCCGCCCCAAGCCACTTTGACCAAAGGCACATCCTTCCGTCTAAACCTCTTTACGCTGCGGTCAACGATACTCATGGGGGGAAACTCAAAACACAAATCATCCCTTAGTTGTACACTTTCCGGCTCTAAGACATGACTAGGATCGGAGATGTACTTCCTCAACTGAGAAACATGGAAGACATCATGCAAGTTTGAAAGACTAGGAGGTAAGGCCACTCGGTAAGCGACTGACCCGACACGACTCAAGACCTCGAAGGGACCAAGGTACCTAGGGCTAAGCTTCTTAACTTTCATGGCTCGTCCTATACCTGTCGTAGGGGTAACTCGCAAAAACACGTGCTCGCCTACTGAGAACTCTAAGGGTCGTCTCCTCTGATCAGCATAGCTCTTCTGGCGGCTCTGAGGCGCGAGCATCCTCTCCCTAATCCTCTTCACCTGCTCAGCCGTCTCCCTCACAAGGTCGGGTCCTAGAACACTTGCCTCACCGGGGTCATGCCAACATAGGGGTGATCTGCACTTCCTCCCATACAGTGCCTCGAAAGGCGCCATCCCTATACTCGCCTGGTAGCTGTTGTTGTAGGAGAACTCTATCAAGGGCAGCAACTTGTCCCAACTTCCAAGACCATCTAGCACACATGCCCTCAACATGTCCTCCAGCGTCTGAATCGTCCTCTCCGACTAACCATCCATCTGTGGATGGTATGCCGTGCTCATGCTCAACTCCAAACCGAGCGCTTTCTGGAAGGCTCTCCAGAAACGAGACGCGAACCTCGGATCACGATCCGAGACTATCGTCTTCGGCACACCATGCAGCTTCACCACCTCCCGAACATAGATCTCTGCCAACTTTTCCAGAGGGTAGGTCATCCTGATCGCCTGAAAATGAACCGACTTGGTCAGCCGATCAACGATAACCCACACCGCGTCGTGCCCTGCCTGAGTCCTCGGCAACCCAGACACGAAGTCCATGGATATGCTCTCCCACTTCCACTCTGGCACACTCAGCGGCTGTAGCAGTCCTGGCATCCTCCTATGCTCCGCCTTCACCTTCTGACACACCAGGCACTTACTAACCCATTCTGCCACGTCCCTCTTCAGTCCCTGCCACCAAAACATCTTCCTCAAATCCTGGTACATCTTATCTATCCCAGGATGAATGGTGAAGTGGCTCTTGTGAGCCTCCTCCAGAATCGCTCTCCAAAGGTCACCACTCGCAGGAACGCACACTCGCCCCTCAAACCTCCATAACCCATCTCCGTCCACAGCAAAACCTTGCAACCTCCCCTCGCACACCGCCTTCAACACTTTTCCGAACTCCTCGTCCTCCTGCTGCGCTCTCGCTATCTCCCTCAGAAAAACGCTCGACACTTGAAGATGGCTCACTCTCACACTGGTGGGGGGTAAGGGTAACTCCTAGGTCCAGGTTCCTAAACTGCTCTATCAGCTGGGCCTCTCTGACCATCATGTGGGCTACGCTCACCGTCCTACGACTCAACGCGTCCGCAACCACATTCGCCTTCCCTGGATGGTAGTTCAGCTCAAAATCATAATCCTTCAGGAACTCCATCCAGCGCCTCTGCCTCATGTTCAGCTCCTTCTGATCAAACAGATACCTGAGACTCTTATGATCAGAGAACACCTCGAACCTAACCCCATACAGGTAATGTCTCCACATCTTCAGAGCGAACACCACTGCCGCAAGCTCCAAGTCATGAGTCGGGTAATTAAGCTCGTGTGGCTTCAACTGCCGTGAAGCATATGCCACAACGCTGCGATGCTGCATTAGCACGCATCCCAACCCCTTCCTTGAAGCATCACAGTAAACCTCAAAGGGCTCACTGGGGTCTGGTAGTGTAAGCACTGGAGTCGAGGTCAACCTTCTCTTCAACTCCGTGAAACTACTCTCGCACTCCTCCGACCAAACGAAAGCAGCATTCTTCCTAGTAAGCTTCGTCAAGGGTAATGCTATCTGGGAGAAGTTCGAAATGAACCTACGGTAATATCCGGCTAACCCAAGGAAACTCCGAATCTCAGTCACCGTAGTAGGTCGCTCCCAGCTCATCACAGCCTCTATCTTACTAGGGTCCACGGAGATGTCTCCCTTCGACACAACGTGCCCCAAGAACTTCACCTCCTCCATCCAGAATTCGCACTTCGTCAGCTTCACGAACAGCTTCTTCTCCTTCAGCACCTCCAGCACCACCTTCAAGTGGCTTTCATGCTCCTCTCGCGTCTTCGAATAGATCAGAATGTCGTCAATGAAGACAACAACGAACCTATCCAAATAGGGCCTAAAGATCCTGTTCATGTAGTCCATGAACACCGCAGGAGCATTGGTCAATCCAAAGGACATAATCGTGAACTCGTAGTGACCATAACGAGTCCTGAAAGCCGTCTTCGGGATATCCTCGTCCCTCACACGAATCTGATGGTACCCCGACCTCAAGTCTATCTTCGAAAACACCTGGGCACCTCTCAGCTGGTCCATCAAATCGTCTATCCTAGGCAGCGGGTACTTGTTCTTGACGGTCACTTTGTTCAGCTGTCTGTAGTCTATGCACAACCTCATGCTCCCGTCCTTCTTCTTCACAAATAACACCGGCGCTCCCCAAGGTGACACACTGGGTCTAACAAATCGTTTCTCCAACAGCTCCTCCAACTGAGTCTTAAGCTCCGCCAACTCTCCGGGGCCCATCCTATAGGGTGCTATGGATATGGGTCCCGTCCCGGGTACTAAATCTATGGCAAACTCAACCTCTCTAGCTGGGGGAAACTCGGGTATGTCCTCAGGGAAAACCTTCGGGTAATCTCTCACTACGGGAAACTCACTCAACAAATGACCCTTAACAACCTCACTAGCGGCGAGAAACATGTAAGCATCACTCGAAACCCCACAACAGTTAAGCCTAATGGCACTAACATACAGCTCTACGGGTGTGACTAATGCAGAAGGGATAGAAGGAAATATCACAGACTTTGCATGGCATTCAAGAAAGACTCGATTGGCGGACAACCAATCCATGCCTAAGATAATGCCTAGACCTGTCATGGGCAAGCAGATGAGATCAAAAATGAATGCTCTATTATCTATATGAAACCTACATTTCATGCAAACTAAACATGTCCTAAGGGGCGCAGCTGTAGGGGTAGATACTAGAAGGTCATAAGGTAACTCTGACATATGCAAACCTAGGATCCTAGCATGATCATGTGATATGAATGAATGCGTGGCACCAGAATCATAAAGTACAACTAAGGATTTTCCAAAAATCAAACACGTACTCAGAATGAGATCGTCTGACCGCTCTGCGCCCTCCGCTGGGACCATAAAAACCCTGCCCTGGTGATGTGGCCTGTGAGAGAAAGAAGGCTGAGATCCTCCAGCTGGGCACTCCCAAGCATAGTGGCCTGGCACGCCACATCGGAAGCACACACTCTGACCAGCTCTGCACTGATCGCCATGAGGTTTGCCACAAGTGGCACATGGAGGTGGAGCGGGCAGTGCTCTAGGTGCCGCTGCTGGCTGCTGCTACTGCGGCCTCTGCTGCTTTAGTGGGCGAGGCTGAGGCTGAGGCTTACGGGGCTATCCATAAGGCTGGAAGCGAGCAGGGCAGTTAGATTGCTGTGACGCCGTGCCCTTCCCCGGAACCTCAACCCTGAGAGGAGCCACTAGACGGCTCGTCTCCTCCACTATCTGCACGTGTCCACCATCTCGCTGTACTCCTTGATCTTCATGAGCTTCACCATCCTCAGAATGTTCTGGTTCAGCCCGGAGCAGTACTTCATGCACTTCCAAGTCTCCTTGGGGTTCTCCTGGTAGATCTCTGAGAACCTGATGAGCTCATCGAACTTGGCAGTGTACTCTGGTATGGTCATGGTTCCCTGGCGAAGGCTCAGAAACTCCAGCTCCTTGTCCTGACGGACTAACTCAGGAAAATACTTCTCATAGAACATGTCCTTGAACATGTGCCATGTGATAGGAATACCCGCCGCATCAGAAGCGCGACGAGCGTCAGCCCACCAGGAGCGTGCCTCCATCTGAAGTATGAAGGTAGCCAACTGTGTCTTCTGGATCTCTGTGCATGAAACTACCGTGAAGATGTCCTCAATGCCCCTCAACCAATTCTCAGCCTCAGAAGGATTGGTAGTGCCGTGAAAGGGAGAAGGGTTAGCCCTCCTGAAGTCAACAAAGTAGATGTGACCTGTACCGTTACCCGCTGGTGGCGGCGCTGCGCGCTGCTGCTGAGTCATGTGGTCCACCATGCGGTTCATGGCCCTAGCCATCTCCATGAACGCCTCAGCTGAAACCCCGTTATCTTGCCCGTTCATCTCAGGGTGCTCCATCTCTGAATCGTCCCTAGTACTCCTATGAGGTGCCATGTCCCTGTGCACACAAACAATAAATATCGAGTTGATCAGGCTCCACATTACAGTTATGTATGCACAGTTACAATGACAGCCAAACAGTACGTTCACACACCTCACCACTAACTAAGACACATAAGAGGTATGCGCGTGATAACTAACGTGACATGCAACAAAAGCATAACAGGTCCATTACCCCAAGCCCTGTAAGGAAGGACCCGCTCTGATACCAAAATGTAACACCCTACTAGATAGCCCTTAGTGTTATAGTCATTTAGGGCCATTTCATAAGGGTTACCTCCTGTTATCATACTTATACTTGATTTTGAAATAAATATACGCGGAAAATACATGAGAGAATTTTTCGAAAAACGTTCGCGGAATATAAACATAAGGGCCTTGCGCATAATATAACGATAATATATGACACATGATGTAGTCTGAATAATACCTCATAAATAAATGGAAATAAACAAACATAGTCTCCCCAAACATACAATCAAGGAAGTAAATAGTAGTAGTAGGTGTCATCTCATGAGCCTAAAACTGAGACCCATAAGACTCCACGAATACAAAACCATAACAGAAAAGTAAATACCGGCTAACATATGTCCGGACTCAAAGTAAATGCAAATAAAAGCTAATATCCGTAATAGACATAATCCATAACGTAAAAGCGGAAACTGATAAGTCTAGAATGAATAGATAAACTGCAAAGAACTAGAGCTACGCGGGCTCCTCATCCACTCCTATGTCCTGTAGAACCTCATCATCTAACATGGGGGAAAAACGAGGGGTGAGTACTGGGAAGTAACTCAATAGCGGAGCCGCTCCGGGTTTATTAATAAAATTGGTGTAACATGAATGAATTCAATTTCAGTTATAAGTTCTAAAATTATCTTTCCCGGAACGACCTACCTAAGTGCCTCTTGTTCATTTTATATCATGCTTACATCATTCATAAATATGTCTTTCGTGTGTGTGCTCTACGTGCCATCTAGTCATATAGGGAAGCTTTATCAAATATCATGCTATGTTCTCTGACACTTTATTGAATTGTAACTCATATCACTTTATCTCTTGTTATGTCTTATGGCCTATCCACTCTCCTGTAACCTCCGCTGCACCGACCCCTAGGCATGAGCTCATCCTAACGAAATGGGGAAAAGGGGGATATTCACCAACTGCAAGTGAAGGACTTGTGGCGCCGAGGATGCCAACCCCCCCTACAGCCTCTCAATCACAAGTCGAAGGCTACTAATTATCTTTGCGCCACCCAGTGACGTCTTTATTAACCACGCGCCACCCAGTGATGACGTCTTAACAACATACATGCGCCACCCAGTGACGTCTCAGTTCACAACACAATATACATTCATCACATAATTCACATAAACATGTATTATCATCATAAACATAACATATCAACACACCATCATCCAAACAGCATTTAAACTTGCATACAATTCATAATTAACTCATATATATCATCCATACTAGTTGTAGAACGTATTAGGGTACATAAAGGGTCAAAACGGTTCATTTTCGCAAAAACAGCGCTGTTGTAATCGATTACTCGGGCTGGTAATCGATTACGCGAACTGGTAATCGATTACTGTAATCGATTACGCAGCTCTGTAATCGATTAACAGAGAGCAGCGTTTTCTCGCGATTAGAAATTCATACATCGTAATCGATTACGAACCCGTGTAATCGATTACGACATCGTGAAACACGACATTGGAGTTCCAAAAACACGATTTTCAATAGCCAATGGCCAAAATATGAACCCAACATCGTCCCAATCGATAGAAAACATAGCCATATCATTAACAAACATAAAAACACTTTTAAAACGCTTCTCAATTCGTAAAATCTCTTTCTATTTCAAAATCAATTTCATAAATCAACTCTTTCATGAACCCTAACGGGAAAAACAACGTACAACATTCACGCTCCATTAATTCATCAACAATCATGCATTTTCATAACATTTAGAATGCATAACCCCTACCTCTTGAAGACAATCCTTGTTTTTAGACGAAACCCTAACTTCACGAACGGCCCGACACCAACGATGACCCTTATCGGAGAAAAGCAACCGGTAGAAACGTCCGGCTTGGCGAGAGGATCAAGAATATGTAATTATCTTTGGGATTGGGTGAGTATTTGTGGGTGTTTCTTGACATGGAATGGCTATGGCTATGATGGTTCTTGAGAGAGAAAACTATGGAGGCTCTGGGATGGTGAGAGAGAGTGTTTCTGACCAAATGAGCTGGAAAAATAGGGTTTATCTTTTTATATTCTGAGCTAATAGGGTTTAAGAGTCATCGTGGGGCCCACCCGTCACTTAAAGACATCCAAACACTCATTATGCGCGCTGTGTAATCGATTACATCGAACTTGTAATCGATTACAGGCCTTCGAAAAAGCCCAAATTTTAAACTTGACCTACTTTAATCGATTACCAAGGAGCTGTAATCGATTACTGGGCGTGAAAAACGCCCCAAAACACTTCTAAAGTGTCCCAACTCACATACTAACATTCATACACCCATAATAACTTAATGTAACATCAAAGCACACATAAATACTCATAAAAACACATAACATAGATATTTTAAACTGGGGGAAACGTGCTCACTCAATCCAATTAAGTTCCAATTAAAGTCCAATACCCTATAAACATATTTGATTAATTACTTTGTTTATTTATGACACCTATTCAAAAGCCTCTATATGGTATGCAATCACTAAGGGGGAGTGTCGATCATTTTGTTTATTATATGCTCTAACCCTCCTTCAAGATGAGTTTTTTACATCATCAAAAAGGGGGAGACTGTGGTTGTATGTATGTTTAATGTCACAGGTTTTGATAATGTTAAAAGGGGAATCAATCATTATCATCTAAGAAAGCAAAGTAATCAAGTTATATGGAAAATATCTGAAGTGATCTTGAAGACTTGAAGATATATTGAAGATCACTAAGAAGGTCATTTAGAATTAAATGTGTACATTTCAAGATAGATAAAAAGAATGACCACACTTTTTATGAAACTTGTTTTAAAAATGGTTTTTATTAAATAGTTTCATAAAAACATCAAAGTTTCAAAGTTATATTTAATATATATTGGAAAATATCTTTGATATGTTTTGAAACATTACAACATTATTTCAATGTGTTTGGAAATCATTTTGACTCTTAGAAACTATTTTCTAGACACTGGTAATCGATTACGAGAACCTGTAATCGATTACAATTGAACGTTTTCCAGAATTCAAATGAAACATTATCACCTCAACCCTAGAACATGATAAATTCTTTAGAATATCCAACTATAATTCCGCAAAAGAAATGTGGGATACTCTTAATGTTGTTCATGAGGGAACGTATGAAGTGAAGAGATAAAAAATCAACACCCTTACATATGAATATGAATTATTCATAATGAATCCCAAGAAAAGCATTCAACACATGCAAATAAGATTCACTCACATAATCAATCATCTTGCATCTCTTGGAAAGCATTATTCAAATGATGATTTGGTTAATAAAAGTGTTAAGATGTTTAAGTAGGGAATGACAGCCAAAAGTCACCGCTATCATGGAATCTAAAGACTTGGCAACAATGTCACTTCCAATATTGTTCGGAAAACTTCAAGAGCATGAGTTAGAGTTATCAAGATTTATTCAAATTGAAGAAGGTGCCTTGAACAAGAATCATATTGCTCTTAAGGCCTCCACCAACAAAGTTAAATGCCCAAGGCTATTAGAGAAGAAGAAACAAGCATATATAACTTGGGAAGAAAGTGATTCCGAAGCCTCAAGTGATTATGAAAAGATGAAAATCTAAGTCTCATGACCACAATCAATGAAGGATCACAATGAGGTTTACATTAATTCTGAATTTTCTCTTTCTTTTGATAAACAACTTGATGCTTATGATATTAATCTATCCTATCTCTCCTATGGTTGATTATGCTTAATGTTTATTCTTTTTTATTATGTCAAAAAGGGGAAGAAATATATGAGTGGGTTATAATTTTAAGGGGGAGAAATATATAAACATATTTGATTAATTACTTTGTTTATTTATGACACCTATTCAAAAGCCTCTATATGGTATGCAATCACTAAGGGGGAGTGTCGATCATTTTGTTTATTATATGCTCTAACCCTCCTTCAAGATGAGTTTTTGACGTCATCAAAAAGGGGGAGACTGTGGTTGTATGTATGTTTAATGTCACAGGTTTTGATAATACTAAAAAGGGAATCAAATATTATCATCTAAGAAAGCAAAGTAATCAAGTTATATGACAAATATCTGAAGTGATCTTGAAGACATTGAAGATATATTGAAGATCACTAAGAAGGTCATTTAGAATTAAATGTGTACATTTAAAGATAGATAAAAAGAAGCACACTTTTTAAACTTGTTTTAAAAATGGTTTTTATTAAATAGTTTCATAAAAACATCAAAGTTTCAAAGTTATATTTAATATATATTGCAAAATATCTTTGATATGTTTTGAAACATTACAACATCATTTCAATGTGTTTGAAAATCATTTTGACTTTTAGAAACTATTTTCTAGACACTGGTAATCGATTACGAGAATCAGTACTGTAATCAATTACAGTTGAACGTTTTCCAAAATTCAAATGAAACAACATAGTGTAAACGATTACAAGCACAATGTAATCGATTACAAGAGGCTTTTTCATGTGAAATTTGAAGAGTCACAATGGTTCATGCATGCAATGGTTCATACTCTATATATACTCATTGTATCGACTTCAAACACATGGAAATCATGAGAGACATGTTCTAAAAGTGTTTTAACCTTTTTCTCTCACTTTTTCTAATCTCATGTGGTCAAATTCTTTCTATTCATTTTGAGATAATAGGATTGTGTTATCAATTTGTATATCTACTCTTTGAGAGAGTTATTTTCGAGTGTTCCTTTATTCACAAAAATTGTGAGAAGTGTGTGTTCAGTGACGGATCCAGAAAATTTTAACAGCGGGGGCGAAAATATTACATCGTTGATATATATAAGTATAAGATAATGTTTTTTGAATTTTCTTTAGTGTGGGGCAAATTCAATAATACAATGGGGGCAAAATATATACATTTATATATATATTTAAACTAAAAAACTTAAAATTCAGTGGGGGCATATGCCCCCATAGATTACAACCTAAATCCGTCCCTGGGTGTGTTATCCCTTGATTGTAATAAAGTGATTGAGTGATAATCACTTTGGTTTGGGTATTGCTTGATTGTAAGGGTGGGATCTCATCGACAATCAAGTGTTGTAATCTTGGTGAAGATTATAGTGGACTATCCAAGTGGAAGACTTGGAACTAGATGTAGGCACAAGGGTCGAACCAGTATAAATCTCTTGTGTTAGTTTTCTCTTCCCTTACTCTTGTTATATTTACATTTATCATACACATTTTTATACTACTTTATCACTTTATCCATTAACACATAAAAGGAGTTCGAAAAGTTTTTAATTGTCATTTTCACTCAATTCACCCCCCTCTTGAGTATATTAGAGCCCACTCGATCAACAATGACTAGGTGAAATTCTAACTAGCTCAACTCCCCATCCCAATTATAAATAGGGCCCTTAAGCGCAAAAGAAGGAGGACTGACTTTCCACACACTTGCTTTAACTCCTGCTTGAAATCATGAGAGTTAGCACCAAAAACCCTTTAGTTAAGAAACCCCTTCTTTTCTGTCTTAAAGCTCAACCCAAATTGAGAGAGATTAACAATTACCTTAGAGGCTTTAAAGCATTTCATGATAATACCAATTCATCATAACCCCTCATTCATGACGAGAATAATAAGAATATTTGAATAATTACAAATAAAATTGTAAAAATTAGATATTTAAAGCTAATAAAATTACATATTAACAAAATTTTATTCAAACATTACAAATTATAAATTCAACTACAATTAGTCAATATTGAATTATAAACTTTCATCAACTAAATAAAACTTCAACAAGACCATTAATCTAATCTTTATTTTTAATTTAAAATCATTGCTTTCAAGTTGCAACATACATAACCTTTGGAGCAAAGGGATTTTTTGGTCTGACCATCTGTACCAACAAACCTAGCTCAGTGTTAACGTACCGATTAACGTTTTTCCGCTTACGTGTCCAATCCCAGACAGCCCCTGCATACACCAGCATCACCAATAACTTCACGCCACGTCACACCAATGACAATACCAAGACACGTGGAATTCTACAACTGGTTCTCTTATGCCACGTAGGACTGAACCACGTCAATTTTCAATTTTACCCACTCCGCTGAAAACCCATTGCGAAAAAGCGGCTCGCTATATAGAACCGGGAGAGCTCACTCTCGATCAGCAGCAAGTAGCACTCTCTCTCTCTCTATTCTCTCACTTTCTCTCTCTAGCTCATTCCATAGCAATGGCGATTAGGGTCCGGCACCCTAACCTTTGTTCTCTTGTTCTTCTTTCTCTCTTGGCCATCGCTTCTGCCAAGGTCTTCTTCGAGGAACGCTTCGATGGTACAATTCTTCGTTCTTTCTTTTCTACTTCCGTCACTAGATCGCGAGCTTGAATTTCATGGTTTCGGCATTTCCTTTTTTAAATTTGATCTTTGCTTCGCCATGTGGTGAGTTCGGTGTCGTTTTGATGAGGATCAACTGTTTTTCCGCGCGATTGAGCCTCCGATCTGATGGTTTCCATAGTTCGATTTATAATGTTTTGGTTTTTGGAGTAGATCTGCGAACGTGTGTGTCGTTTTGATGAAAATTAAGTATTATTATTTTAAAATGTGATTATTATTCATAATCGAGTTGATGTGTTTTTGCAAAGAGGTTATTGTGGTTTAAGCATTTCCCTCTTAACCATTGTCTGAAAGGAATAGGAATTATTTCATTATGGAGGTACTTAGAGTACATGAAATTTTCTAGGTTTTTTTTGTTTTGTTTTTTGATCATTAATCACTGAGTAGACAGATTAGCTTAAATTTTAGTAAAAATAAATAAATAAATAAGAGTATCTGTTTTCAAAAAATCTGTGGAGATGAAATGTGTCTTTCACCGAGGACGTTGATTTCTCTGAATTTCTGTGGTATAATAAGTGATAGTAGTGTTTTTACTTTAAATCAGGAGTCTCTTTTCTTTCTAAGGAGTTTAATTTACTCGTTAAACATTCTGCTGCTGATGGCAAGCTTTTTTTAAGCTGTAAATGTTTGCCTTTATCTATCTTTATGGTACATTATATTTTAATAAGGTTACTCTAAGGACTTCATTTTTTATTTTATTTTCAATTTGTGTTTCAGTCTATATGATTCCATAAATATTCCTTATTCATGATTCATCCTGAATTATCTTTGAATCTAGAATTAGTATTTGTCCCATTTTCTGACTCGTGTCTGCTTATGTGCATGTTGATGAATGCTACAGATGGATGGGAAAACCGGTGGGTTAAATCTGAATGGAAGAGCGATGAGAAATTGGCTGGGGAGTGGAACTACACCTCTGGTAAATGGAATGGAGACGCTAATGACAAAGGTAATAAGCATAAATTACTACGCTGTACAACAATTATTGTGCTTTCTAGTGTTTGCTTTTTCATTAAAAAGGGATATTAAGGCAGGTTGGCTTGAATTTTGATATCTCCACAGGTATTCAAACAAGCGAAGACTACAGGTTCTATGCTATTTCTGCTGAGTACCCTGAATTCAGCAATAAGGATAAGACACTAGTCTTCCAATTTACTGTCAAGCATGAGCAGAAGCTAGACTGTGGTGGTGGTTACATGAAGTTGCTTAGTGGGGATGTCGACCAGAAGAAGTTTGGTGGGGAGACTCCTTACAGGTGATTTAATGATGCCCTTTTTGTTTCCGAAGCATTTTCACTGTCGATGTATTAGGTTTAGCGTGTACAAGATAGAAAGTACAATACAGAATAAAAAATGACATATTTGTCTAGTGCATACACAAAATACATGTGCTGGTACATAAATTTAATAAAAATTTTGTTCAAAGGATATTCCTATTATTTTTTCTATAATTCCACAATTTACCCTTCTTATTTTTTACCAAAATCTCAAAACAAAATTTTGTACCAATATATGCACAAATTTATTTTGTACACACTAAAAAAACAAACACAAAATAAAATACACAAAATTTGATTTCCATACTGTATTGTATCAACTTTAAAACAAACATTACCTTAGAGTGTGTTTGATTATAATTGCAAGACACAAATACACGTACAAATACATAAATTTGGGGTGTTAGATTGGACGATACATTAATACATGTTCAAGTAGTATATTGTGTCCATTTTAAAAGTGAGGGCACAAATACACAAAAACAATAGACAAATTTTTGTATATATGTCTTCCTTGTATTTGTGTATTGTATGTCTTGTACTTTGCAAACAAAGGTAGCCTTAGACGTAGATGACTTATTTTTGGAAATGTATTGTTCGCTTGCAGTATCATGTTCGGTCCAGACATCTGTGGTTACAGTACCAAGAAAGTACATGCTATTCTGACCTACAATGAAACAAACCACTTGATAAAGAAGGATGTTCCATGCGAGACTGACCAGCTAACTCATGTGTACACATTTATCCTCCGTCCAGATGCAACCTACAGCATCCTGATTGACAATGTGGAGAAGCAAACTGGTAGTCTCTACTCTGATTGGGATCTTCTCCCTCCAAAGAAAATCAAGGACCCTGAGGCCAAAAAAGTACTATTCTGTCTACTGATTTGCTGTTTTATTTTAATTTCTTTTTAATTAGATTGCAATTTCTAATAAAAATTTTAACAGCCAGAAGACTGGGATGACAAAGAATACATTCCTGATCCTGAGGATAAGAAGCCAGAGGTAATGCCTTTCAGAAAAAGCTGATTCTGTATAAAGTTTGCTAGTGTACTATGTAGTTTGTACTGACATTGTTTAGTTGTAGGGTTATGATGACATCCCAAAGGAGATCGCAGATCCTGATGCCAAGAAGGTATTTCATCACTTTGTTGTTTCCCATTGCTGTATATCTCAAATTTTATTGCAGTTACTGATAAGAGTAATTTTGGATGCAGCCCGAAGATTGGGATGATGAGGAAGATGGTGAGTGGACACCACCAACCATTGCCAACCCTGAGTACAAGGGCCCATGGAAAGCAAAGGTGCGTGGAAATTGTATACTGCAGCAACAGATTGGGAAGGGATTTATTGTCTGACTTTGCATGCTATATCTTTGCAGAAAATTAAGAACCCTAACTACAGTGGAAAGTGGAAGGCACCAATGATTGACAACCCAGGTATATTTTCATTCTAATTACACTTTATTATTACTATCAATTAGAATGAGAATTGTAACCACATTTCTGTCTTCTTTTTTTTTCCAAATTAGGATTGATTTGGAATATTAAATTTTATGGATGGATTTGCTAAAGAATTAGAACATAAATTGCCTTTCTAAATTTAATTTCAATTTTTATTATTTAAAGGGTATGATTCATTATTTGATATTAATAAGAGAAGTACTAATATAGTAAATTTTAAACGACTATATTATTTTTCACCATGCATTTTTAAATTTCAATAGATATATATGCTAACAAATAAGAGAGAAAATCATATAGACTTTAACGAAGTGAGACATATATAAGTATAAGTTTTAGTGAATGGGTTAGGAATTAAGAAAAACTAATTTTTGTTATGCTTTGGTATTGGGTGGAATTATAATTATATAAAAATTATGATTGAGTAGTCCAATTACAATTTTAAGCTTAACTCGATTCTAGATGTTAAACGTGAAGTTAAAGATAAAAAGCCAATTTAGTATTCATCCATAGATGTAAAAGAGACTTTAACATTTGAGTCATATATTTATCAGATTTCAAGGACGACCCCGACCTCTATGTTTTTCCCAACTTGAAGTACGTGGGCATTGAGCTGTGGCAGGTAGACTTCTAATTCTGAGTACTTCACTTGATTAATTTGATCCCTTCGGATCCAAACTCTGACAAGCAAGCTCTTTTATTTGCCAGGTGAAATCTGGGACCTTGTTTGACAATGTCTTGATTACCGATGATCCTGAGTATGCTAAGCAAGTTGCTGAAGACACATGGGGAAAGCAGAAGGATGTAAGTTGTTTTTGTACTTTTTATTCACTTATGGCTTATGTACATTGTCATATAATATGATCTCACTCATGAAAAATCTATTTTGCAGGCTGAGAAGGCAGCATTTGAAGAGGCTGAGAAGAAGAGAGAAGAAGAGGTAATAATATCTTGTCTTAAACCGGATTGATTTATTTGTTATTCATTTATAAGGAAATACCATTCTTAATCTTGATATTGCATTCTGTGCGGTCGATCTTCTAATATTAATTTTGTTTTGAATAACCTAAACTCATCCTATATTTTTGTACTCTGTACCAGGAATCAAAGGATGACCCAGCAGCCGACTCTGATGTAAGTAGAACCACTAATTCCTATTTTTTGGGCCACCATTGGTTACACTGGTTCTAACCTCTAGTTTATATGTTCTATAGGCGGAAGATGAGGATGATGCTGAAGAAACTGGCCATGACTCTGATGCGGAATCAAAGGCAGAAGAAGTTGAAGAGGCTGCTGAAACCAAGGATGAGGGTGTACATGTAAGATTTTCATATCCTTAATTTCACCTGAATAAGTTTGAGAGTTATAGATATATTGAGTAATTCTTTTTCCTGGCATTTATTTGCAGGATGAGCTCTAGGGGGTTTTAGCAGAGTGTATGCAGAAAGAGCGAGAGCTGTAGTCCGGAAATTAGGCTCTTCGTACGGCATAATTTTACCCCTTTTCTATATATCATTCTTAGTTGTAGGATTTTTCTCATAGATAAGCAAACGGTTGAAAATTGTAAGCAACAACATGGAGGTTTTGCTTCAATCCCATTGAACTGTTTTAGCTGGATTAGATCAGGAAAAATGTCTCTTGAATTGATCTCTTTTAAATGTTTTGGTCAATTAAGTTTCCATGTGCTAGTCTCAATTTTTTCACTGATACTAGAATTAGCTAAGTTAAGTGCTACTTGAAATTGAAGTGAAATTAACAGGCATATGGTATTGCGTGATTAGGAAGCTAGATAAATTTTCAGCTGCTGGATTTTTAAATATATGTATAAACTCATCTTTGAAAAGAACAAAACTTCAAATGGGTCTTTTTTTTTTTGTGATTAATCGGGGCCAAAGGCCCACTTCAAATGGGTCTTAATTTAAGAAAAGGTGTTTCTAATTTTCAATTAACAAATTCAACATAGTAAAATAAACAAAGTTTATAATACATAATCTTATCATAAGCTCATAACACTGACAAATTACAAATAAAATCTAAAAGAAAAAAAATTCAATCTCAAAACTAAGTTCACTACAATCACAAGTCACAAATTATCAACCACAAAAGTTCACTACAAATAAAAAATTTAATATCTTCACATTATGTCCAAGGAGTCAATGGAACACATTCAATCTCTCTTTTTTCATTGATACAATTTGAATCTTGGTAAACAATCTCTTCATTAGAATTATCATGTACACCACCACCATCAATCCCAACACAAATTAAAACCTCAACAAACAATGCCAACACAGATTAAGGCCAAGCAAAACAGAAGTCTTTTACATAATAAGAACCTTCAACACATATTGCACATACAATTAATCTTAGCAACATATATCAAAGAATCCGAAAATCCAGATATAGTCCAAATATACACATATAAAAATAAATAATAGAACACACATAATCTGTTTTGAATAAAAATTACAGATAGGAATCACAAAACAAAAATAATCTGATTTGAAAAAAAAAATACAGAATAAGATCACATAACACACATAATTTGTTTTGAAAAAAAAGTAACTTACCTTGTCACCTTGATGATGAAGCAGCAGCAGCAGCAACAAGCCGAGGCGGTGGCAAGCAACCAATGATGAACTACAAGAGCAGTGACCCGTCCCCGTCCCAGCACTACCCCAGGGGAGATTTTCCTCCCCGCGGGGAAAAAATCCCCAAATTCGGGATTCCCCGCAAAGATCCCCGCCTCCTCATCCCCATTGTCATCCCTATATCGGATGCACCTAATGGCCTCATCCAAATCGCTCGGCGGAAAGCTGAAGAACTAAACCAACTCGTCGAACCTCCTGGTGTACTTTGTAACCGACATCCTCCCCTGCTGCAAAGCGAGGAACTCCTTCTCTTTGACTTGCATGACTGCTTCCGGAAGATACTTCTCGTGAAAGAGGACCTTGAACAGATCCCAGCCGATGGAGATACCGACAACTTCCAAGACCTTGCGCATATCTGACCACCAGACTCCAGCTTCACCTACCAACATGAGAGCAGCATGTGCAACCTTGTGTCTTTCTGAATATGGCATACCTGTAACCACCTCTTCCATCTTGAGAATCCAGTTGATAGACACACTCGGATTGGAGGATCCAGCGTACGTGAGAGGGTTAGCTTCACTGGGTCCGGAGGCACGAGGGTGCTGAGAACTTCCTCCTTGACTGTATCCATCGTGTTGCTTCTGATAACGCTTGCGCTACAACGCACGCTTCCTATAATAAGTTGTTCCTCCTGGAGCTTTTTCGTTCTTCTTGGTGCGAGGAAACGTTCCTAGCTTGCCTCATCGAAGTCATCAGTCCCTGTGCACACGAAACACAACTGTTAAGTTGATCAGGCTTAATGCTTGGTTTATGAATGCATAGCTACTGCAACAAACAACTCGACAATCATGTTATTCTATCCTGAAGATTACCATACAAGTCAACCTTATAAGCATGCTTACTAAAGCACTATGCAACAAAAGCATAAAAGGTCCATTGCCCCAAGCCTTGTAGGATAGACCTGCTCTGATACCAAAATGTATTTCCTAGTAATTAGCCTTTAATGCTTAAGTCATCTTAGGCCAACTATAAAAGGGTCACGTCCTGATTTCATAGCGTGTTTTCCTTTTACTTTAAAATAATATACGCGGAAAATAGGCGGGAGTAAAATTTTCGAAATTCATTTCGATATAAAACTTAGGGCTTTGCGGAATACATAATCAATAAATAAATAATCATGCCAACATATACTGAATAACCTCATCACATAAATAACTCCCAACAATCAGTGAACATAAACTAAATAGATACTAGGTTTTATCCCATAAGCCAAAGACAGTGACTTATGAGACTCCACCGTAAATACATGTCAAATAAATAGTTGCCGGCTAACATAGGTCCGGACTTAAAACAATAAAACAAATGACTGAAATAAATCCATAACTGAACGTAAATCACTATATATATGTCTATAAAGCGGAAGACTAAAAATAAAGTAAGGATGTGTCTGCTCCTTGCTAGCTTCATGATCCTTCTCTGTCTGCTCCTCTATAATATGGGAAAAAACATAAGATGAGCACTGGGAAGTGACTCAGTAGAGGAAGCTGCCCCGGGTTTAATTATGAAATAAGCCAATTATGAATGTGTTCATTTCAGATATTAGTTCAAAAGAAGTCTTATCCCGGAATGTCTTACCTAAGTGTGTCTTGTCCATTTTAATTATACAGTTAATATTTGCGTAAATAAGTACCGTCTTTGTGTGGTGTACTAGTGCCGCTAAACATATACAATTGATAAATCATAGGGTAACATAATACAATTAATCAAACAACTTTATCTTGCACTAATCTTTGGCCTGACCACCCTCCTATGAACCTCCAACACTACCGGCCCCTTTTAACGTCTTTGCCTTTATTAATGTCTTACAAGATATACACATATATATATATAGCAACGATAACATCACATAACAGCATGTAAACATACATCACAAATCATACAAACATATATAAATCATGCATAAATCGTATATAACACTTATGTGGGTCGTAGAACACATTAGGGTACACAAAAGGGTCAAAACAATTAATTTTCGTAAAATCTGCAGTATTGTAATCGATTACATCGGAACTGTAATCGATTATAGAGCCTCTGTAATCGATTACCAAGGTGCCATGTTTGCTCGCGATTGGAAATTCTCAGCTCGTAATTGATTACGAACCCTTGTAATAGATTACGAACGCAAGAAATCAGATTCTAGGGTTTCTAAAACTCATTTTTCAATAGCCAAAGACCAAAACATAGGTCTAGAATCATCCCAATCGATAGAAAACACAAACACATGAAAATCAATCGGTGGAATAAGTTTTAAAACACTTTCACATCAATGAAACACCTTCTTTTTGGAATTTGATCGGTAAAAAGTAACCCTTTTATGAACCCTAATGGTAAAACCGAATAACATCAATAATTTCATCAAACACACATTATTATGCACGAAAATACAGTGAAAGAAGAATGTATAGAACCCTTACCTCTCGTAGACCTCCTATGCTATGCGTAGAGAAACCCTTTCCTTCTCACTTTCTCTCTAGCTCCACGAACGGTACAAAGATGACTTCTTTTAAAAAATGCAAACGGTAGAAATGTTTTATCTGATGAGAGGACGAAGAATATGTAATTTGTTTTGTGATTGGGTAAGAATTGTTATGGATTTGGGGTTGTGGAAAGGCTATGGTTTATGTTCTTGAGAGAGAGAGAGTAGGATGGAGGCACAAGGGTTTTATGGAGGCAGCCAAGAGTGTTTCAGAAGATGGAAATTAGGTTTTCTTAGTGGAGGCACTGATGAGTATTATATAGAGACATTGTGGGGCCCAGACGGGACTTAAAAACGCACCAAAAACTCTAACTGCGCAGTCTATAATCGATTACATGAATCTGTAATCGATTACAACCTGTTAAAATGCACAGATTCGAAAATTGTGCAGTGTAATCGATTACCATCCCGTGGTAATCGATTACTGGGCTGTAAAATAGCCCCAAAACACTTCTAAAACGTCCCGACTCGTGCTATAAACATCCATACATCGTTCCTAACATCATGCATCATCTAATCGTCAAATAAAAGACAAATATGCACCTAAATCACACAACATATAATGAATACACATATTCATGCACATAAATCACATAACGTATAATAAACACATATTTGTATACACTCAGATCACATAACACGTAATGGTTTACTAGAAGAAATTTATCCACCCAAACTTAATTAAATTCTAACCAAGGTCAATTACCCTTAATTTCACTTAAATAGAACTTAATAAACATAAGGGGTGTTACATTTTTCTCCTCTCCTTAGAAAGAATTTCGTCCTCGAAATTCAACACTTCTAAGACAAGAACAAAACATTACATACCGGCTCTTACCCTCGCGGAGACTCGAGGGAAAGTGCACACACAAGCAGCTAACCCGAACAAACAGGTTTTGCGGAAACTGGACCACGTTGGTCGCCATACATAAAAGAACCAACTCAACTTTTTGGTTAGGGCCAATCTGGCCAAAACGCGAAACCACCTTTGTTCTTTTATCAAAATCTAAAACAAACTTCGCTTTTAAATCATATAAAACAAACGACTTTGGAAGTAAATCATTTTCAAATTATAAACACGTTCATGGGTGATAAGACTTTTCTACGCCCAAAACCGTAGACCGAAAAGAAAATCATTTGTGATAAGTTTTAAACAAGACAAGTTTTAAGAGAGATAGGTTCCCATTGCCAAACCAAAGTCACAGGAAACCATCTCAGACGTGGAAAACAAGTTCAAGAACAAAAATATCTGCTTGCATAAACATAAGGATAACCGAAATACATTTTCCAAGATAAAGACACGATTTCACCACCTTACATGACAAGTTGATGCTTACGATCCTATGGTCCAAGATCCAACACAAATGTTTTCCTCGATAAGCTTCATATCTATTTTCAAAAGAACATCTTAGGAAATTTTGAAAACCCAAGTTGATTCCCAATTTCTAGTAGTCCAAAACACATTTACTTTATTTTCAAAAAGTAATTATAAAGCTCAAAACCTCTTCATATGCGATCAAAGGCAATTCTATGCTCTCAAAATAGATTTCAGATTTCTCGCATCCGCTCCAACAAAACTTATTGTCTTTACTCCTAAGACCTTTAATCACATAAGTTTTCACATGATATATAAGGAAATCGCTTTCGAAAACTTCATTCAAGTTATATTTTACTGTTACTTCAGAAACCATCTACCCATGCCCAAAATAAACTATCTTAATAACCACAACAACCAAGAAACACATCGGACCCTACGACACATAATCACAACTGACACAGTAAGAGATCCCCAAGGTATTTTCAAACAACACAAAAACAATTTTCAAGTTCACAACTAAACGATTTGTTAAAAGAGCATTAAGGAACTCCATACCTTAAGGTCGATGAGTTATGAAATCATTCTCTAAAACAAAAGTTGAAAACTGTAACACCCTACTAAATAGCCCCTAGTGCTATAGTCATTTAGGGTCATTTCATAAGGGTTACCTCCTGTTATCATACTTATACTTGTTTTTAAAATACTTGTACGCGGAAAATACATGGGAGAATTTTTCGAAAATCGTTTACGGAATATAAACATAAGGGCATTGCGTATAATATAACGATAATATATGACACCTGATTTAGTCTGAATAATACCTCATAAAATAAATAGAAATAAACAAACATAGTCTCCCCAAACATACAATCAAGAAAGTAGATAGTAATAATACGTGTCACCTCATGAGTCTAAAACTGAGACCCATAAGACTCCACTATACAAATCCATAAACTGAAAACATAAATGTCGGCTAACATATGTCCGGACTCAGAGTAAACACAAATAAATAAATGCTAACGTCTGAAGTAAATATAATCCATAACGTAAAAGCGGAAGCTGATAAGTCTAAAATGAATAAATAAACTGCAAAGAGCTAAAGCTGCGCGGGCTTCTCATCTGCTCCTATGTCCTGTAGAACCTCATCATCTAACATGGGAGAAAAACGAGGGGTGAGTACTGGGAAGTAACTCAGTAGGGGAGCCGCTCCGGGTTTATTAATAAAATCGGTGTGACATGAATGAATTCAATTTCAGTTATAAGTTCTAAAATCATCTTTCCCGAAACGACTTACCTAAGTGCCTCTTGTTCGTTTAAATCATACATACAATATACATAATTTATAGCCTTCGTGTGTGTACTCTACGTGCCATCTATTCATATAGGGAAACTAAATCAATTATCATGATATGTTCTCTGACACTTTACTGAACTGTAACTCATTATCACTTTATCACTTATTATGTCTTATGGCCTGTCCACCCTCCTGTAACCTCCGCTGCACCGACCCCTAGGCATGAGCTCATCCTAAACTAATAGGGAGAGGGGGATATTCACCAACTGCAAGTGAAAGACCTGTAGCGCCGAGGATGCCAACCCCCTCCTACAGCCTCTCAATCACAAGCCGAAGGCTACTCTGTAATCTCTGTGCCACCCAGTGACGTCTTTATTAACCACGCGCCACCCGGTGACGTCTTATCATTATACATGCGCCACCCAGTGACGTCTCAGACATAACACATAACACATACATTCATCACATAATTCACAATAACATACATTATCATCATATAACTCGTATAAACATAACATATCCACACATCATTATCCAAACAGCATATAATCTTGCATACAATCCATAATTAACTCATATATATCATCCATAATAGTTGTAGAACGCATTAGGGTACATAAAGGGTCAAAACAGTTCATTTTCGCAAAAACAGCGCAGTCGTAATCGATTACACGGGCTGGTAATCGATTACTGTAATCGATTACACGAACTGGTAATCGATTACTGTAATCGATTACGCATCTCTGTAATCGATTAACAGAGAGCAGCGTTTTCTCGCGATTGGAAATTCAGACATCGTAATCGATTACGAACCCGTGTAATCGATTACGACGTCGTGAAACACGACTTGGGAGTTCCAAAAACACGATTTTCAATAGCCAATGACCAAAATATGAACCCAACATCGTTCCAATCGATAGAAAACAAAGCCATACCATTAACAATCATAAAAATACTTTTAAAACGCTTCTCAATTCATAAAACCCCTTTCTTTCTCAAAGCCAATTTCATAACCCAACCCTTTCATGAACCCTAATGGGAAAAACAATGTACAACATTCAAAACTCCATTAATTCATCAATAATCATGCAATTACATAACGTTTAGAATGCCTAACCCCTACCTCTAGAAGACAATCCTTGTTTTTAGACGGAATCCTAGTTTCACGAACGGCCCGACTCCAACGATGACCCTTTTCGGAGAAAGCAACCGGTAGAAACGTCCGGCTTGGTGAGAGGATCAATAATATGTATTTACTTTTGGGATTGAGCGAGTATTTGTGGGTTTTTCTTGACGTGGAATGGCTATGGCTATGAGGGTTCTTGAGAGAGAACAATGGAGGCTCTGGGATGGAGAGGGAGAGTGTTTCTGACCAAAGGAGCTGGAAAAATAGGGTTTATCTTTTTATATTCTGAGCTATTAGGGTTTAGGAGTCATCGTGGGGCCACCCGTCACTTAAAACATCCGAAAAACTCATTCTGCGCGATGTGTAATCGATTATCGACTACATCGGGCTTGTAATCGATTACAGGCCTTCGAAAAAGCCCAATTCCGAAACTTAACCTGCTGTAATCGATTACCAAGGAGCTGTAATCGATTACTGGGCGTGAAAAATGCCCCAAAACACTTCTAAAGTATCCCAACTCACATACTAACATTCATATACCCATAATGACTTAATGTAACATCAAAGCACACATAAATACACATAAATACTCATAAAAACACATAGCATAGATACTTTAAACCGGGGAAAACATGTTCACTCAAACCCAATTAAAGTCCATTACCCTTAATTTCCTTTATTTAGGACCTAATAAAGATCGGGGTGTTACAAAAACAAAACGTCATTTTAATAAACTTTCGCAATCACTCGAAAAACAAAAACAAAAGAAAAGGTGTAAACATCTTCGACGTACATCCAAGCCACTAGGAGGAATGTGTTTATGATGACATGATGGGGTACGGTAGAACTAATTCTTACATGGCTCCTCAAGGATTCTATTAGGTCTTTCTAGCGACATACGTGAAAGTGAAGACTCTTTTTTAACACTTAATTGTAGAAGCGTGGTGTTTGGGAAACTAATGGATCCTGAGGTTCGGTAGAGTTGGGACATATGTGGTGGCTTGTAGTGATAGGGTTCGTGTGGGTACATATATGAACAACCAAAGAATTTCCTAAGGAGAAGTAGGCTATATTTAGGGAGTGTGGTCTCCCTCTTGGGTCGTGCAAACGGTGTGGATAGGGAAGGGTTTCTTCTCAACTTAGAGTTCTAGGAGGATAGTGTCTCGGAAACTCGGAGTGAAACGGGACAGAACATGGTCAAGGAATATCTTTGGTAGTTGGCAGTGACGGGAACCTAACAATGGTGCAAGGGTCCAACTAGAGGGGTAAAACTCTCCTAAGGATAATCCCATCGAGGCTATGGAAGAGGTCGAAGCGAAAATACTTTTGTTTATTGAAATCGATTCACCAATCATCTTTCTGAAAACATGAGCTGAAAACAAGTTGGAAAAACAGGTCTTTTCATTCACATGTAAAACCCTTTTCGAAAACACTTTTCATTTTATTTTCTAAACAAAACAAGGGTGTGATTAACACACAGGAAAACATGTGGAGGCCAAGATCAACCAGAGATGAGTAACCATCCATGGTTAACTACCCAAGGCTGTCAACTCTTAACTAAGGTCGACTATCCCTAACTAACCTCGACTAGACCTTAGCAAAACTATAAGTAGCTTAACTCCAAGCCTAGACGTGCACCACACAATTCACACCATACTCACATACTAAATGGGTCCCAGAAAATGATGATTAAGGCTAGTCGTCACCGTAACAAATACAAACAAGCAAACTATAAATGCTTACCCCTGGTGCGATCATCCGACTGCTCTGCGCCCTCTGTACAGACTGTGAACACGTGACCCTGATGTTGTGGCATAGAGGAAGATGATTGTAGACCCTTGCATTCTCTGGCTAGGTGGCCTGGCTCACCGCAACGGTAACAAACGCCCTTCCCACGGAGACAATCTCTGATGTGACCCTTGCCAAAAGTGGCACATCATGTTGGGGTGGGTAACGCCTGAGGTGCTGCTGCGGCTGGGCGCTTCTGCTGCTGCTGCTGTAGAGGTCGAGGCTGAGACTGAGTCCTAGGCGACTGACCATATGACTGAAAGCGAGTGGGGGCCTGGCGTCTGTCCTGAGAACCCTGTGGGGCCAAACCCTCTCTCGGGGTCTCAGTCCTCGGGGAAACATATACACGGCTCGTCTCCTCGATGATCTTGCAAGTGTCAACTAACGCTGAGTACTCCTTGATCTTCAAGGGAACCACTAAGCTCCGTATCTCGGGCCTCTAACCATATAGGTATCGGATGCACCTGATGGCCTCATCTAAATCGCTCAGCGGAAAGCGGAAGAACTTAACCAACTCGTCGAACCTCTTGGTGTACTCTGTAACCGACATCCTCCCCTGTTGCAAAGCGAGGAACTCCCTTTCCTTGACTTGCATGACTGCTTCTGGAAGATAATTCTCGTGAAAGAGGTCCTCGAACTGATCCCAGCCGATGGAGATACCGACAACGTCCAACACCTTGCGCATATCTGACCACCAGACTCCAGGTTCACCTACCAACATGAGAGCAGCATGCGCAACCTTGTGTCTTTCTGAATATGGCATAGCTGTAACCACCTTTTCCATCTTGAGAATCCAGTTGATAGACACACTCGGATCGGAGGATCCGGCGTACGTGAGAGGGTTAGCTTCACTGGGTCCGGAGGCACGAGGGTGCTGAGAACTTCCTCCTTGACTGTATCCATTGTGTTGCCTCTGATAACGCTTGCGCTGCAATGCACGCTTCCTATAATAAGTTGTTCCTCCTGGAGCTCCTTCGTTCTTCTTGGTGCGAGAAACATTCATACCTTGCCTCATCGAAGTCATCAGTCCCTATGCACACGAAACACAACCGTTAAGTTGATCAGACTTAATGCTTGGTTTATGAATGCATAGCTACTGTAACAAACAACTCAACAATCATGTTATTCTATCCTGAAGATTTCCATACAGTTCAAACTTATAAGCGTGCTTACTAATGCACTATGCAACAAAATCATAAAAGGTCCATTGCCCCAAGCCCTGTAGGATAGACCTGCTCTGATACCAAAATGTAACCCCCTAGTAATTAGCCCTTAATGCTTAAGTCATCTTAAGCCAACTATAAAGGGTCACGTCCTGATTTCATAACGTGTTTTCCTTTTACTTTAAAATAATATACGCAGAAAATAAGCAGGAGTAAAATTTTCAAAATTCATTTATGATATAAAACTAAGGGCTTTGCGGAATACATAATCGATAAATAAATAATCATGCCAACATATACTGAATTACCTCATCACATAAATAACTCCCAACAATCAATTAACATAAATTGAATAAATACTAGACTTTATCCCATAAGCCAAAGACAATGACTTATGAGACTCCACCATAAATACATGTCAAATAAATAGTTGTCGGCTAACATAGGTCCGGACTTAAAACAATAAAACAAATGACTGAAATAAATCCATAGCTGAACGTAAATCAATGTATATATGTCTATAAAGCGGAAGACTAAAATTAAAGTAAGGTTGTGCCTGCTCCTCGCTAGCTCCATGATCCTGTTTTGTCTGCTCCTTTATAATATGGGAAAAAACATAGGGTGAGCACTGAGAAGTGACTCAGTAGAGGAAGCCGCCCCTAGTTTAATTATGAAATAAGCCAATAATGAATGTGTTTATTTCAGATATTAGTTCAAAAGAATTCTTATCCCGGAACATCTTACCTAAGTGCGTCTTTCCATTTTAATTATACAGTTAATATTTGTGTAAATAAGTAACGTCTTTGTGTGGTGTACTAGTGCCCCTAAACATATACAATTGATAAATCATAGAGTAACATAATACATTTAATCAAACAATTTTATCTTGTATTGATTTATGGCCTGACCACCCTCGTGTGAACCTCCAACACTGCCGGCCCCTAGGCATGAGCTCATCCTAAACTATGGGGAGATGGGGTACCATCGTTCTTTTACCAATGAGACTGTTCACCAAGGTTGCCATCCCTTGGTTTCCAACCCCATCAGTAACCGAAGATGGGAGTGTTTTACTATAACTGTAACTGTGTCTTTACGTCCCTTTTGACGTCTTTGCCTTTATTAATGTCTTACAGGATACACACACACACACACACACACATATATATAAGATCGATAACATCAGATAACAACATGTAAACATACATCACAAATCATACAAACATATATAAATCATGCATAAATCGTATATAACACTTATATGGGTCGTAGAACACATTAGGGTACACAAAAGGGTCAAAACAGTTAATTTTCGTAAAATCTGAAGTATTGTAATCGATTACAGAGCCTCTATAATCGATTACCAAGGTGCCATGCTTGCTCGCGATTGGAAATTCTCAGCTCGTAATCGATTTCAAACCCTTATAATCGATTACGAAAGCGGGAAATCAGATTCTAGGGTTTCTAAAACTCGTTTTTCAGTAGCCAATTGCCAAAACATAGGTCTAGAATCACCCGAATCGGTAAAAAACACAGACACATGAAAATCAATCGGTGGAATAAGTTTTAAAACACTTTCACATCAATAAAACACCTTTTTGGAATTTGATCGGTAAAAAGTAGCCCTTTTATGAACCCTAATGGGAAAAACGAATAACATCAATAATTTCATCAAACACACATTATTATGCACGAAAATAAAATGAAAGAAGAATGTCTAGAACCCCTACCTCTCGTAGACCTCCTATGCTATGCGTAGAGAAACCCTTTCCTTCTCACTTTCTCTCTAGCCCCACGAACGCTACAAAGATGACTTCTTTTCAAAAATGCAAACGGTAGAAATGCTCTATCTGGTGAGAGGATGAAGAATATGTAATTTGTTTTGTAATTGGGTAAGAATTGTTATGGATTTGGGGTTGTGGAAAGACTATGGTTTATGTTCTTGAGAGAAAGAGTAGGATGAAGACACAAGGGTTTTATGAAGGCTGCCAAGAGTGTTTCAGAAGATGGAAATTAGGTTTTCATAGTGGAGGCCCTGATGAGTATTATGTAGAGACATTGTGGGGCCCACACGTGACTTAAAAACGCACCAAAAACTCTAACTACGTAGTCTGTAATCGATTACATGAATCTGTAATCGATTACAGCCTGTTAAAATGCACAAATTCGAAAATTGTGCAGTGTAATCAATTACCATCCCGTGGTAATCGATTACTTGGCTGTAAAATAGCCCCAAAACACTTCTAAAACGTCCCGACTCGTGCTATAAACATTCATACATCATTGCTAACATCATGCATCATCTAATCATAAAATAAAACACAAATATGCACCTAAATCACACAACATATAATGAATACACATATTCATGCACATAAATCACATAACATATAATAAACACATATATGTATACACTCAGATCACATAACACGTAATGGTTTACTAGAAGAAATTTATCCACCCAAACTTAATTAAATTCTAACCAAGGTCAATTACCCTTAATTAGAACTTAATAAAAATCAGGGTATTACATTACTCCCTAGATGAGACACTCACTTGATAGGGAGCAGCTTTATTATAATCTATAAGTCCATGTACCTAGGAAAATTTCTAGGATTCCAAGAGAATGAAAGGAGCACAAGGTTAGGAAAGATACTGTTAATAGGATAATAGTTACATTAGATTTCCAATTAGTATTTCCTTAGAACCCACTTCAACGCGTATGATCAATGAAAGTATAGACTTTTAGAGTTTGAAGAATAGTGATTGTCTTGTGAAGAAAAAATGTTTCCTATCACTTTATGTCACATCATTTATGTCAACCACCAATATAATTTCAACAACACTTCACCTAACCTATAACACACAAGGTCTACTAGAGGGGAGTGAGAGAATTTTGTCTTGTGGATAAAAATAGAAAGTTAAGCATAAAAAAAAATGTGAGCCACCGAAGATGTAACACCCCGACTTTTATTAAGTCCTAATTAAGTGAGACTAAGGGCAATTGACCTTGGTTAGGATTTAATTAGGTTTGGGTAGATAAGTTTCTTCTAGTGGCCTCCATGTGTTATATATATATATATATATATATATATATATATATATATATATATATGTTTGCTATGTGTTATGTGATTGTTATATGCTATGTGAATTACGTGTGTTTGGTACGTGTTATGCTAATTATGTGTATCTATGTGAGTGTTCATCGTATGTGGAGTATGTTGGATGCATATATGAGTTTTAATTGATGATTAGATGTTGCATGAGGTTATGAGTGGTGTATGGATGTTTATAGCACGAGTCGGGACGTTTTTTAGGTGTTTTGGGGCTACTTCTCAGCCCAGTAATCGATTACAGCCCTTTGGTTTTGCTGTCGGTAATCTATTACATCCTGTTTGTAATTTATTACCGTAATCGATTACATCCTGTCTGTAATCGATTACCGTAATCAATTACATAATCGTGGTAATCGATTACGACCTGCGCTGTGAGCGTTTTTAGTGCGTTTTAAGTTACGAATGGGCCCCACAACGTCTCTATAACATGCCTAGCCGTGTCAATTCATGAGAAGCCCTAAATCCCTATTTCAGAAACACTTCAAACACTCTCTCTAACCCTTGTGCCTTCATTGTTCTTTCTCTCTCTCAAGAACACAAAGCCATAACCATTTCCAAACCGCCAAACTCATATCAAACCTTACTTGATCACAAAACAAATTACATATTCTTAATCCTCTCATCAAATAGAACCTTTCTACCGATCGCAATTCTTGAAAAGGAGTCATCTTTGTATTCCTACCGTTCATGGGGCTAGTGAAAGAAAGTGAGAACGCGTTCTACGTCGAGAAAGGGTGTCTCTACGCATTGCATAGGAAGTCTACAAGAGGTAGGGGTTAGGCATTCTAAATGTCATGAAATTTCATGTATGTTAATGAATTGATGAAGTTTTGAATGTTGTTCGTTGTTTTTCCCATTAGGGTTCATGAAAGGGTTTGAATTATGAAATTGATTTTGAAAGAGAAAGGGTTTTTACGAATTGAAAAGTGTTTTAAACGTATTTTTATGTTTGATATTCGTATGGCAATGTTTTCTATTGATTGAGACGATTCTAGGTTGATATTTTGGCCAATGGCTATTGAAAATTGTGTTTTGAGACTCTTAGATTCGTATTTTACGACGTTGTAATCGATTACACGAATTCGTAATCGATTACGATGTCTGAATTTCCAATCGCGAGAAGACGCTGCTCTCTGTTAATTGATTACAGAGCTGCGTAATCGATTACAATAATCGATTACCAGTCTATGTAATCGATTACAACAGTGCTGCTAGTGCAAAAATGAACTGTTTTGACCCTTTATGCACTCTAATGCGTTCTACAACCAGTATAGATGATATGTATGAGTTAACTATGGTTTGTATGCAAGTTAAATGTTGTTTGCATGATGATATGTTGATGTGTGTTGATTGCATGAGATATATGATGTTAATAAATGTTTATACAGAATATGTGTTGTATGTGTATGTTATGTGTTGAAAACTGAGACGTCACTGGGTGGCGCATGTATATTGTTAAGACGTCACGGGGTGGCGCATAAACATTGTTTGAGACGTCACCGGGTGGCGCGTAGTTAATAAAGACGTCACTGGCTGACGCAAGAATACTGAAGGTGTATTTGTGCACGAGAAGGGGGGTTGAATCGTGCTTGTTTTTAAAATTTACTCTTAAAAACTTTTCTTAGAAAGTTGTTTTACTCAGAAAGGTTGTTTGAATGTTTGCAGCAGAATAAGCTTTCTGAGAAGGTTAAGTTTATGAGAACTTTACCCTTCTGAGAAAGTTTCTTTCTGAGTGCTTTAAGAAAACGGTTTGAAGTTAAGGTTTCTTAAAAGCTTTCTGATATTAACTTAGAAATATTTTCACAAGATATACTTAGTTAAAATCGTGTTGATAGTTTTCTCGATAATTTGCGTAAGTAAAGAGTAAGGGATAAAAGCTTCGACACAAGTGATTTTTATACTGGTTCGGTTCTAACCAACCTACTCCAGTCCTCAACCTTTAGTTGAGAGTTCTTTTGGATATTCTTCTTAACGTGCCTTCCCAGACAACACTGCCTTTACCACGTAAAGGACTTTCACCTCTTCACAACCCGGAGTGGATTTTCCTTGCCTCAACACGAGGACTTCCTTGCCTCCAACACTAGAGGACTTTCTTGCCTTAAACAATTAAGGACTTTCACTTGCCTCACAACAGAGGACTTTCCTTGCCTTAAACAATTAAGGACTTAACTTTGCCTCAAACACTCGAGGACTTAAAACTGCCTTCAAATAGCGAAGGACTTAGAGTTTTTAGAAATTGTTTTTCTTTCGACAACAACTACTAAGATTGAGTTACAAACTTAATTTGACTCTTAGTAGACTTCTAGATTTAACTTACAGACGTAAGGATTTACACCAATACAGAACTAGAAGATTTTCGCAAAGTTAGAAGAATAACTTAAGCTAAGTTGTCTTTCTGAGAAAGTTCTTTGATTTCGCAAATGATTTCAATTTGGCAGAGTTTTAGCACATTTTAATCAAAGGTTTTAGCGCAAGAATTTCGTCATAAAGCTCTGCAATTGAACTCATATATATAGTCGTTTTTATTGCCGCGAAAAAGAAGCTTTCACTTTGCTGATGTGGCTGTGTCTTTCTCAGAACGACTCCCTGCTACAGTCAGCGCGATTTGAAGAACTTTTCAGACGTGTACAGTGCACAAGTTCCAACATCTTCAGCTTGTGGTAGCGAGCTTTCTGAGGATGAATGCGAATCCATTGAGTCTTGACACTTGGTTGCTTCTGAGTCCATCTTTCTGAGTGATGTACGGACTTCTGAGGCGACCCTTCTGAGAACCACCAGTCGCGAAGGTCTTCTGAGACCTTTATGAGGCGACAGTGTTCTTTCCTCAGAAACACACTTTCACCTTCTGCATTTCTTATACACCCTTTCTAATATCTTTAACGCTATGATTTCATCATTTGATCTTGAGGTTACTCGTTGTTTGTCTTGATCTTACTCATGGAATGCAATAATTTAAAGCTTTCTGAGACACTTGAGCGCACATATTAGCAAACCCTTAAGTAAAATTTTTATACTTATGACTTACTTTGTTATCATTAAAACTTTTATATCTCCAAGAGAAATATATCAATTTCTCTCAGAAGGGTTCTGGAGCTTACAAATACATAGTAGCCTTCGACTTGTGATTGAGAGGCTGTAGGAGGGGGTTGGCATCCTCGGCGCTACAGGTCCTTCACATGCAGTTGGTGAATATCCCCATTTTCCCCATTTCGTTAGGATGAGCTCATGCCTAGGGGTCGGTGCAGCGGAGGTTTATAGGAGGGTGGATAGGTCATAAGAGATATAAAGAGATAAAATTTTAAGAGAATGCATTACAGTAAACTTTAAGTAAACGTAGTATGATGTATGATTAAGTTTTCCCTATATGACTAGATGGCACGTAGAGCACACACACGAATGATATAATTATGTATGATGTATATATGATATAAAATGAAGAAGAGGCACTTAGGTAAGTCGTTCCGGGAAAGATGGTTTTTAGAACTTATAACTGAAATCGAATTCATTCATGCTACACTGATTTTATTAATAAACCCAGAGCGGCTCCCCTACTGAGTTACTTCCAGTACTCACCTCACGTTTTTTCCCCCATTTTAGATGATGAGATTCAGCAGGATACAGGACCGGTTGAGGAGCCCGTACAACTTAAGTTTCATGTAATTTCTATTATTTCTAGACTTATCAGTTTCTGTTATTACGTTATGGATTATGTTTCTTTCGGATGTTAGCATTTTAGGTATTCTCATCTGAGTCCGGACATATGTTAGCCGACATTCATGTTTTGGTTTATGGATTATGGATTATGGATTTGTATTTGTGGAGTCTTATGAGTCTCAGTTTTAGGCTCATGAGATAACACCTATTATTATTTACGTTATTGGTTGTATGTTTGGGGAGACTATGTTTGTACTTTTCATTTATTTATGTGGTATTATTCAGGACTATATTATACGTGTATCTATTATCGTTATATTACGCACAAGGCCCTTATGTTTATATTCCGCAAATGATTTTCGAAAAATTCTCCCATGTATTTTCCGCGTATATGTATTTGAAATATAAGTATAAGTATGATAACAGGAGGTAACCCTTATGAAATGACCCTAAATGACTTAAGCGTTACGGGCTATCTAGTAGGGTGTTACAGAAGAAACCTTTAGAGTAAAGGGGTCACCATAGAGAATGAGAGAGTGAGGATGAGTTTTGGTTTTCTGGAGACAAATAAAGGAGAGAAAATAGAGACCGTAGGGGACTGAAAAAAGGAGAAAGAAAGGAGACCTTACACTAGTAAAAGGTCCTAGGTATATCCAAGTTCTGAGGGAATACTTCACAATCCTAGGTTACAAGAGAGTTTGGTGATTCTTGTTCCCATTCATCGGCCACATCAAGAGTAATTCTCCATCCTTCCAACACAACAACATCACAAAAACCTCTATAGTTTACGAACTTCACCCTCACGCTAACAGGAAAGAACCATTGAACATCAGAACTAAAATATTAGTTATTTAAAAAAATAATCTACCAAAATTTAAACCTCACGAATTTATCATAATGTGGAAAGATAACTTTGAAATAAAGAATAATTAAAAGACAACTTCGAGCGAATAATAAACCAAGTGTTTTGGAAAAGATTGGATTAGTATATTTAGTATCTCTCATTTTTCAAAAGAAAAGTCTATTATTAGCTCCACAAGACATGCATTTGCATCCTCAATTCCAAAAGCTTTAGCCTTTTACATACAATATTTACAAGAGATTCCCTTCGAGGAGGGAACACAAACACATACACACCCATTATACCCAACCCAAATGACACATAAAGCGACAAAAGTAAGAAGCACATTACATAAAGAGCAAATACAACTATTATATATTTCAAGACCAAAAGAAGAAAAAGCGCAACTCCAGCATTATTTAATTATTCTTATGCATCGGCACCATTTGTTTTTGGCTTCTTCACTATCAAAACGGGGCATTTCACGTTCTGTGCACAGTGATTGCTCACGCTTCCAAGAAAAGCCCTGCAATTGAAAAAACCCCAAGAGATTAAAAAAACATTTATGTATATAACTTGGAACAATTTACATATTTATTTTTAGATTCCCTGCAAAACTTTTTATCGGACAAAGTAGCCTTTCCAGAATAAAAAATTCAAAATATATCCCTCCCAAATTAAAACGTCAAACAAATTGGTCCTTCAAGAAAAAATTAAACAAATTAGGCCTTCAAAATTTATGAAAATGGTCAAATTAGTCCCTACTATGGGAGAACTAAATTGTCCAAAATCATTAATTGATAGGGACTAATTTGACCATTTTCATGAATCTTGAGGGACTAATTTGTCGAATTTTTTCTTGGAGGACCAATTTGTCCGATGTTTTAAATTGAAAGGGATGTATTTTAAATTTTTCATTCTGAAGGGACTATTTATCCGATAAAAAATTGTACATAGACTAATTTTGGTGTATTGTGAGATGCACACTTGCTTGAACTTTGAAGGATTGAGAAATTAAATTGACTCACCTCTTGATGGGACCATAGCCGTGGCTTCCTATTACAAGAACATCTGCACCCAACTTTTGAACCATATCACAGATCACGTCCCTTGGGTCACCATTCCCTACCTTCGTCTCCACCTTAACCAACACAATTATTCATAATATTATTATCCAAAATTCATTACAAGAAAAAAAACCAATAATTGAGTAAATTCTTTAAAATGTAATAAACTAATCATATACACCTTCTTTTTATTATACTAATATTCATCATTTTGACCTATTTTTATAGGCCGATCTGGATGTAATAATTTGTTTCAAAATACAATCATTCATTAATTTTTCAATGCATAAAAAAATTGTAATCACAAATATTACGAAATACAGGAGTACTTAGTTTCAAATAACTTTCCAAGTAATTAGTATTTTAATAACATTATATAATTATATTATATTGTAAAATCATATTTACAGAATCAAAATTAATTAAAAAAAAAAACCTCAAAAATGTAAAATCAATTGAAGTCACGTACATTTTGAATATTGTTACAGAGTCTCTTTGCTTTCTCTATGACAGAATCAGCAACTTGTTGGCTATACCTATCCATGGTTGCGGTTATGTCAGAAGAAAACAAATAACCTGCTGGGAACACATACATAAAAGAAAAAGAGTTAACCAAAACTGACACAATCAGCTATCAAAATTAAAAACAATAACTACTTCAATTCTCTTAGTAATATGGTAATTTGGTTTCTCGTACTTGTACCATCGAAGGCCGAATAAACAGCACGAGGTGGCTTCACATAGAGGAGAATTAGAGTGTCCTTAGAGTTCTGGAAAACGAGGTTGTTCACGCACCATGAAAGCGCATACATGCTCTCCTCGCCCTCATCAACCGCCACCAAGATCCGACGCTCATTTTGTGCAGAAGCTTCAGCCATTTTTTTCAAGTTGGGAGTAGGAATTGAATTGAATTGAACTGAAAATTGACTCCTCAGAACAAATAGAGAGTAAAGTGATAGTGATAACTACGAATTATGTCTAGTATTATTGCTTTGACAAGCGTAAAACTTTAAATATATTTTTGTACATATAGGGTGATGCTGTGTCAGCATTGGAATGGATAAATGAAGTTGATAAATTATTAAAGGGAATCTGTTGGCGGTTTTCTGGGTTTGGGCTTTTCTCTGGTTTCGGTATTTGAACACAATGGGCCTTAAGAAAGATCTTAGGTTGAAGTCTCCATCGTTGGATAAGAATGATTTAATCTAACGGTTATGGATTATGCTATGAATACATGATATGGTCACGTGAGGGATAACTTGGTTGAAGGTTTCAGCCACTATTCCGTTGTTTTTCCAAACAAACTAGCCCACAGGAAGCATTACAAGAACGTCAATACATATGGGGTAATGATATAGAAAATATCTAACAAAAAAAACAATCATGTTACGCCTACAACAAATAAAGTCAACAAGTCAGCTAACAATTAAATAATGTAACATATAAAAGAGTGTGTAATTAATATGATAGTAATTAGTATCAAAAAATAGATCACACAATATTTTAATTTATTGCACAATTAATAGTGATTACAATTTATTTTGATACATTACTTATATGATATTATAGAGATTTTTTTACACATTTAATACTTTTATCTATCTAAAAAATTAAAGGAATTTCCATTAAAAATAAAATAAATTATTTTATCTCAAAATCATCTTGATATACAATATCACTACACAAATCTATATAATATTGTAAAAGACAGGTTATGGTTGATTACCAATTTGTCCATTAATTGAGTCTCTATAAACGTGACATTTATGCAATTTTAGGTATCCTTTATTTTTATTCTTTCAAAATATTTACAAATCTTTAATGTATCTTTTAAATATTAATATCCAATATGTATCTTTTATTTTATTTAGAATAATTGATTTTATGCATAAAATATTTGGAAATGATAATATTTGATTTGGAAATGTCTATTCACATTTCATAATATAAATTTGGAAAATCTTATTTCGAAATATATATGATAAAATCTTCTTTCAGATTCTTTTCTTTGTTTATAGCATTTGATGTTAAATTATGGTCAAATCATCTATATCTATATATCTTTCTACCTTCTCAACCCTTTTAACTTCATTTTTTTTCTCTTCCTCTCTTATTTTGCCACCTCTATTTCTTGCTCTTTTTTTTTTCTCTTTCTTATTTCATTTTTCTTAGTCATCCTTCATTTTTTTTCTATTTTTTAATTTATTTTTAATTCTTTTTCTTTCATTTTCTATTTTTCATCTTTCTTCTATATTTTTTTTATTGTTTCATTCTTCTCCTCATTTTCTATTCTTCATAATTTAATATTTGACATGATTGATTAACTGTCTCACGGGAAATGTAAAACATAAATAATGAACATATTTTTTTAAAAGAGAATAATTACGAATTATTAGTAATTATTAATGTTTGATAATTAGTGATATTTGAATATTTTACTTGTAATTTAATGATTTTTAGTGATTGATAATTAGTGAATATTTTAGAGAATTTTAGTGATTGATATTACATATTTTTAATATTTTTTTGTTAATTAGGAATAATTATGAACATGAATTAGTAATTTTTAATATTTTTATTGGTTGTTGGACGGGAATAAATATGAATAATTAGTAATTATTAATGATTGATAATTATTAGTTTTGAAATATTTTCTATGATTTCGGTAGTTTTTAGTGATTGATAATCTGTAAATTATGATTATTTTTGGTTGATTGTTGAAAGAGAATAATTATAAATATTTTATGAATACAAATTTGATATTGAAAAAGATGAAATCTAATTATGTGATTGAATAATTTTATTTACATCCACTAATATAATAATAATTTCATTATTTATTTTTATTGTTATATTTACAAAATAAATTTATGAATAACATATTTTTATTTAACTTCATTTTATACAAATATTTTTTCCATTAATTATTTAATATCTTAAACGTAAAATTTGATATAATCACCGTGCATCGCACGGGTACAAGACTAGTTATATTCAAAATCTAGAAAAAAATGAATTACACATATTAAATAAGGAGAACTACACATACTAATAAAGGAAATTACACTATCAAACATATAACATTACACATATCGTATAAAGGGTGTTACACATACCATAGAAAACGAATTACACATACCTCATAATAGGTATTACATATACCGTAAGTATGTAGAGTATTACACATACCAAATAGAGGGTATTACACATAATATATAAAAGATATTACACATACTATGTAAATGATATTACACATACAACATAAGCAAAATTACACATATCACATGAAAGATATTACACATACTAATATAAAAAACAATGATTAAACATACCTCAATATATGGAGCATTAAAGTCGAAATTATAATTAATACGTGTTGTTCACTAAATTCTTTCATATATTGTGGGTGGTGTTCTTGATCACCCTATATTGAAAAAAAAATAAAATTAAAGCATACTCACGATTATGAGTGCACTCAACGTGGCAGAACGATGGATATTCCCAACAAAAGGAAAAGTATATTGAATGAAAAAAACAAAATCAATATTCACGAAAAATGTGGGGCGGTGGGTATTATGACTTCACTCAAAAAGTGATAAAAGTAAGACGAACAATGCTTACTTGCGATCACATGCAAGTAGAATGCGGGCTGCGCGTATGCGCGTCTACAAATTAGGTAACAATGAATTAGGGTCAAAATTTGCGCACAATAATTACTGATTTCATAATATCTTCAATATATTTGTTGTTAATTAATTCTTATATCAAAATTTGCACACAATAACTCATGATTGCATAAGATCTTCAATATATTTATTGGTAATTAATTATTATATCTTATTATGGTATTTTCATAATTACATAAAGTTATTTTGGGAATATTCTAAGGTGCATTTAATTGTTGGCTACTCGTTGGCTAATTCTTGACGTACGACTAGACTTTTTCAAAAAACAATGATATAGAAAATATAAAATGACATAAAATATATGTTTGTTTAGTACTGACACATAAAAGATAAATTGTATTTGGACAAATTTTGTCTGTATTTTGTAACACCCTACTAGATAGCCTTAATGCTTAAGTCATTTTAGGCCATTTCATAAGAGTTACCTCATGTTATCATGTTTTATCTTTATATTTAAAATATATATACGCGGAAAATATGTGGGAGAAATTTTCATAAATGTTTGCGGAATAGAAAATAAGGGTCTTGCGAAATAATACAACGTATATAGGTGCGGAATCAAATAATCCTGAATAAACCTCAATATAATAAAATAACCAATCATAGTCTCCCAGAACATACATCAGGAAATAATAATAATATGTGTAATCTCATGAGCCCAAAACCGAGACTCACAAGACTCCACTAATACAATCCATCAACATAAGTACTTGCTGGCTAACATAGGTCCGGACTTAGGAAAAGTAAACGGAAATAAACAATAAATCAGAGACATAAAATCCATAAATAAAATAACTCAAAAGACATGATAAAGTCTAGTCTAAGGCTGTGCGGGCTCCAAGCTCGCTCCATCATCCTGCTGATACCCATCATCTAAAATGGGGGAAAAACGTGGGGTGAGTACTGGGAAGTAACTCAATAGGGGAGCCGCTCCGGGTTTATTAATAAAATAGGTGTGGCATGAATGCATTCAATTTCAGTTATAAGTTCTAAAATCATCTTTCCCGGAACGACTTTCCTAAGTGCCTCTTGTTCATTTTATATATATGCATACATAATATATATCATTATATAACTCTTGTGTGTGCTCTACGTGCCATTCAATCATATGAGGGAACTTAGTCAATCATTACTCTATGTCACAGTAACCTTTAAGATTTAGACTTAACTTCTAACTTTACTTTACTCAGTTATACACTTTTCTCTTTTGGCCTGCCCACCCTCTGAACCTTTTCCTCCACATCACCGACCCCTAGGCATGAGCTCATCCTAAACTTTGAGTCATTTTCTTTTGTACCTTGATCAATCTCCCCCTAGACATGTGCATTCTTCTTGATTGAACAAAAAGTTTCAACCTTTGTGAACTTTTAACATGAACACACCAAAAAATTTCAACCTTTATCAATTTGTAACATGTATTCACCAAAAAGTTGTAAGCTCCAGCACCCTTCCAAGAAGTGTTAATGATTGGAAATCATTAAAGACTTGGTTTTGAATGATAACAAATTAATATAAAGAAAATATTTTGTTAGAATAATTTAATGGGTGTTGATATGTGCAGTGAAAAAGCTATTTGAGATAGCTAAAATACACAAGACAGTTGGAACTACAAGCACTCAAAGCACATGGCTCTATAAGCGCAAGAAGAAAGAAGAACAAAGCCTCTCAAAAGGAAATCAAGGCATGAGAAAGCTATTGAGCAACCTGCGAAGAAGACATGAGAAAGCGCTCTGAGAAATGCACTCAGAATCTTCTTAGAAGGATTGCATGAGTTGACATTCATATGTGGAAGGCTAAAATTCAACACTAAGTAACCTCAAGTATCAAGACATATTCAAAGCTAAGAAGGCATCAGAAAGGGTGTCTCGAAAGCAACAAGGTGAAAGAGTGTTTCTGAGAAGGAAACAAAATTTACTCAGAAGGGTCTCAGAAGACCATGCAAATTTTGTTTCTCAGAAGGACCTTCTCTCAGAAGGATGTTCACTCAGAAGGGTTCCTCTCAGAAGGCTATGAATGATTGAGTTCTTAGAAGGCAACCTCATCCAGAAGATTGGAGAAAGCTGCAATATCAGAACACTTCAAGAATAGGTTTCTGGAAACTAAGAAGTTAAAGTTTCTGATAAAGAAACTGTTCATAAACCGAGAAGATATCAAGACCATGAAGATTTCTCGAAAGCATCCTCCAAGAAGCCAAGAAAGTCTTCTAAGAAGACTTGAAAGTTTCTGAGAAAGTCGAGCTCCAGAGAGCTGTCCTAGAAGATTAAATGGAAGCATCGGATTCTGATAAGAATCATTCAGAAAGCACTCAAGGAAATCAAGATCTATACTAAAGTACTTTCTGAGGCAGCATAAGAGACTTTCTGAGTAAGTATCAGAAGATACACCTTCCGGAGAAGGTTCAGAAAGCCAGCATCTGAGAAGCTCTCAGAAGCTGTGAGCTTATGAGAAAGCTGTCCAAGAAGTTCCTTCAAGAAGCTGAGAAAAATCTACATCTGAGGAATCACCCTCTGATCTAATCAAGGCATCTTGAATGAGAAGACACATCATTAAGGAAGGAAGAAATTCTTTCAGAAACTTCTCATTGGGTTAGTCAAGACACATCAAGAAGATGCATCAGCCTTCTCATGAAGTGCTGACTTGGTTATGAGAGAGCAGTTTTCTCAGAAGGCTGAATAGAATTTGTGAGAAGCACAAATTCTCAGAAAGCAGTCCTCTCAGAAAGCTCTCAGAAGGCAGTCCTCTCAGAAAGCTCTCAGAAGGCAGTACTCTCGGAAAGCTCTCAGAAAGCAGTCCTCTCAGAAAGCTCTCAGAAGGCAGTCCTCTCAGAAAGCTCTCAGAAGGCAGTCCTCTCAGAAAGCTCTCAGAAGGCAGTACTCTCGGAAAGCTCTCAGAAAGCAGTCCTCTCAGAAAGCTCTCATAAGGTAGTCTCTCAGAAGGACATATCAGAAGGTCTTGGGAACTGTGCACAACGGCCATAATCTGGAAAAGGCTATAAATAAGCTCCCAACAAGACACAAAGAGAGCTTGCACGTTGCTGCAATGCTGCCAAATTTCCTAGTGATGTTAGAACATTAATTCAACTTTATAACACATCACTAACAGCATCTAGGGTCACTCTAAGGAATTAAATCAAATCTTTTCTACTCATATTCCTTGAGAAACTCGAGATTCTGTAGAAGAGAAATTTTCTCTCAAAAGAAAATTTCTTGAAATCTTCTACTCTTATCCTTTCACTAGATAATATTCTTGCTGTTGCAAGCTTTGAATAGGAGTTGTTTAAGGATATCCTTTGTTCATTCAAAGTCCTTAAGCATTTGTTTGTAAGTGCTTTACGCACACACTTTTCAAACACAAATCTGTATTTATTTGTAAAAGTCTCACTCATGTGGAGCTGAGCAATTAGAGCCTGAAGAGGCTAGGAAAAGAATACTTGTAAAAGTCTCATGGTGAATGAGCAAGTAGCCTGAAGAGGCCAATCAAAGAATACTAGTCTTTCTCATGGTGTTGAGTTAAGCAAGAGAAGCCAGAAGTGGCTTGATGAAAGAATACTAATCTCTTACTCATAAGAGTGGAGTAAAAAGTCCTTAATTGTTTAAGGCAAGGAAGTCCTCGTAATGAGGCAAGGAAATCCACTTTGGGTTGTGAAGTGGTGGAAGTCCTTTACGTGTTAAAGGCAAGGTTGTCTGGGAAGGCACAATAAGAAGAATATCCTGAGGGAGCCTGGGAAGGCTTCGATAGGAAAGAATATCCATGCTTAGCCTGGAAAGGCTTGTGGAAAGAATATTCACTGCAAAGCCTGAAGAGGCTAGAAGAAAGAATACTTGAGAGAGCCTGAGAAGGCTTGATAATATCTGTAACTTTGAAGAAAGTTAGTGGAACTCAAACAATTGTTTGAGAACTGGATGTAGGCATCATTGGCCGAACCAGTATAAAATTGTGTTCACTTTCTATACTTCTCTCTGAACTTGATTGCTAGTTTAATTTCTAGTTGCTTAATCTTTATTTTAATTCACACTCTATATAAAGTATAAGATGCATGATATTAACTAGTTTTTTCTATCAGAAAATTACATCAGTGAGAAACACAACTTTTGAAGTGAAAACGTGCAAGAACATAATGAGTTCTTAGAGCAGATTTTCTGTAAACCAGTCATCGTAATTCTTCATATACGAATTCGTTAACCGTTGGATCGAGCTGAAAATTTGTGAGAATGTTAAGGACACATAGTTCTAACATTTGAACGGTTGGATCTTTGATTCGATGACTGGGGTGAGAGATATTAATAACGTAATGAACCAGTACAAATTATGCTCTCACCAGAAAGTAATATCAGAAACTTCTATGAGGGTTCTGAGTCTCTATGACCATTTCTCTTTGAATTAGAATGTGTTTCTGAAGTTTATAGTATATTATTATGTGCGTAGATATTATCTAGAATAAGTTCCTAATTCTTCATATTAGATAACTTATCTAGAAAGTATCTCTATACATGGTTTCTAAGTGCTACAACTATGTTAATATCTCATGTATATATTGAATATATTATCATGTTAATATAGTTATTATTATACTAACTCTCTTTCATTATGACTTCAAGTATTTACACTTGATAGTCATAATCTACAAGTTTCAGAAATCACCAAGAAGGTTGATCTTCTCCGAAACTTTGCTTTCTGAGAAACTTTACTTTCTCAGAAGGACTCTCCGCTGCGACTCAGAAGGATACCCTTCTGAGAAGTGTTTTTGAAAGAAAGAGTTTTAGAAGAGTATTTTGAAAATTTAAGCACGATTCAACCCCCCCTTCTCGTGCTAACACACACCTTCAAAAGTTTCAACCTTTGTCATCATGCACTTCCTTCAAGACCCTTCCATAATCTATTGCTCTTGAGAGATAATAGTCTTCAAGGTTCTTTTGTTTTATGGGGTCCTCATACACATCCTTAAATATAACATTTTCTTCTTGTGATCTTGCTATGCCCTTGGAACCCATGGTTATGACACAAGGTTTAGAGAGGAAAAAAGAGAGAAGAAAATTTCGAGTATGGATTAGCAAGAACAAGGGTTTCGAGTTTGGATGTGCAAGAACAAGGATTTCGAGGTTTAGGCCAAGAAAAGGAATAGAAATGATGTTTTATGTGTAAAGGTGGGAGCTTTAGATGTAAATGTGAGAGCTTTAGATGTAAAGGTGAGAGCTTTAGGTGTAAAGGTGTGATTTTTATGAAGGTTATGGCTAGGAAATGGTAAAGGTGTGAACTTTATAAGAAAAAGTGAAAGCTTTATGAAGGGTGGAGGTGATAGTGATGAGGTGAGGTGAGGTGATGAGAGGCTAGGCTAAGATGAGAGAGGAGGCTAGGTGAAACTATGAGTGAAGGCTAGGTGAAAATATGAGTGGAGGCTAGGTGGGAGGTAAGGATAGGCGAAAATAATAAGAAAGGGTGAGAGGGAAAAAAATTTCTCAAGTGATTTGAGAAAATAAGGATTAGTGTGTGATTGGTTGGGCATTTAATAAAAAAATTGGAATTAGAGTGTCACAACCAATGGGAAGGCTCCATGAGGATATCTTAGCATTAAATGAGATTTGCCAATATGCTCTCATATCATATATTATTGCAAGACAATTAATAATTAAATTAGTAATTTTTTAATCTTGCAAAATTAAATAACAAAAATAAAAATTATTTTTATCAAATAATATATATTTATATGGGACGCAAGTTTGTATGTGGGTTCCACTAGAATTTTAAGTTAATAAACTAATAAGCAATGGTTGACCCTCTAGAGCTTAGTTGACTTTTTAATTGCAAAGAGACCCTTCCTCCTTACTCTCTAGCAAGCCATGCGTTACTTTTCTCCCTCTTATGAGCTTCACCTTAAAATTTTTACTTTCCTTGCTTCACCTAGCTCATGTACTCAACCTAGTAGTCTAGTGCACCTAATACTACCATTAGGGGAGGTATAACTAACTTCTTGAAAATTTTAATTTTCTTATAACCTTAAAATTTTTCAAAAAGGTTTTAAGCTAATCATATCCTTCAACATATTGAAGCAATCTTCAGCTAAAGGTTTTGTAAATATGTCAGACACTTGGTCTTCCGTATTTATAAACTTTATCTCAATATCACATTTTTGCACATGGTCTCTTATGAAATGGTGTTTTATATCTATGTGCTTAGACCTAGAATGTTGAATGGGGTTCTTAGCTAGACCTATTGCACTAGTATTATCACAAAAGATAGGAGTCTTGTCATACCTTGGGCGGTAAGTCAAGAGTTGGTTTCTTACCACAAATCTAGAAGTAACAACTCGCTCTTCATGTAGTCTCGCAGATTTGTTTTCTCTAGAAGAAATACCTCATTTCTTCAGTCATATCTTGATTTGTAGATATTGGAATCCGGTGATCTTTGGTTTGTTGAAAAGCTAAGATCGAGAGCTACAACTTCTCTTTAGTTCACGAGCTTATTTGAGGCCCTTTGGATGTCATTATAGTTGCTCACATTTCGTGAACGTTTCTTTTAGATTTGGTGGATTTGGGTTCTTGAGCTTACAATGGTTTGATAAGTCCTTCTATGTGGCTAGCATCTCTTTGCACACATATGACCTTTGTGTGGCTTTCCTAGAACAGCCACTAGTGATCTACCACTCCTCATTGAGGTGGTGGTGTTGAGCTCAGTGTTGTACCTGCAGTCACAGAAAAAGACGTTTTTGGTACCCATGTCTTCTTGGGTCCTTTTGTGTTAGCCTTTCTAGCATTTGGCTTAGGCTGTAGGGTATTCCAAGTTCTCATGGAAGTAACTTTCCACGTGCCACTCTTGGCTTTGGATGTGGTTCCTCTTTTGAGCATCAGACATCTCTCTCTGCTATTCCCATGTTTAAAACAAAAGAGACATGTAGGTATAGGCTTTCTATCTGTTGGTGGTATCAAAGTGTCTTCATGAAACACTGGTGTGTACCCAAGGTCTGTGTGGTCTAAGTATGGCTTTTGCCCACCTAGCATCATGTCCAGCATCTTGGTTCCATTCACCATTTTTTCTAAGTCTTTGATGAGAAGAGCGTTTGTCTTCTGTGCTTGGTACATGGCAGTTTCAACCTTCTCCACAAACACAGAAGCATCTGTTTCAAGTTGTTTGCATAAATCACCAAGACTAATATTATCCTTAATCATCTCTTGGAGTTTTTGTTCAAGCTTCTCATTTTTAGACTTTAGCAGCTCATTTTCTGACACACAGTTTTTTAAAGCATTTTTAGTGGTCAGACAATGAGTTGTAAGATGCTTTGAATCCACCAACAGCTCATCATAGAGATTAGAAAGCTCATTGTAAGAAGGAGAGAAAGAATCAAAATTTACCTTAGTGTCTTCATCACTAGAGTCCGTGTTAGAGTCAGTGTGAGCATCTGCCATGAAGCAGAGATTAGCTTCCTCCTCTATCTCTTCGTCAGAGTCTGAATCTTCAGCCTCTGACCCACTCCATGTTGCAGCCAAGGACTTTTTCTTCTTAAAGAACTTTTTCTTGGTCTGTTTGTTCTTGAGACAATCGTTTTTAAAATGCCCCTTTTCACCACACTGAAAGCAAGTGGTGTTTTCTAGCTTGGTTTTTCCCTTCTTCTCCTTTCTAGCTAGAACCTCTTTTCCCATCTTGGAGTGATTCTTCCAAGCTCTCGTCATCTGCTTGACAAGCATGGGCATCTCTTCTTCATCCAGGTCCTCTTCTAACTCTTCTTTTGTTTCAGACTCTTCAACTACCTTGAGAGCCTTGTTTTTGTTGTGTTTCCTCGCAGAGGTGCTCTTAAGAGCCAAACTTTTTTGGTGTCTAGAGGGGCTTGACTCTTCTTTTGCAGCTAACTCTATCTCATGAGTCTTTAGAGACCCAAGAAGTTCATCTAGACAAAGTTTCTTCAGGTCCTTGGCCTTTTGGATAGCTGTCACTTTTGGTCTCCATTTAGGAGTCAAGCTTCTTAGGATTTTCATAGCCATCTCTGAGGTTGGATATGTTTTCCCAAGCACTTTAAGTTGATTTATTATGTTGAGGAATCTGACTGCTAGATCATCTATGCTTTCACCTTGTTCCATCTTGAAATACTCATACTTATGTACAAGCATAGATATCTTTGTCTCCTTAACGTGGTTGTTGCCTTCATGCAGTACTTCAAGCATGTCCCATATCTCCTTTGTAGAATCACTGATCAATTGCCGAATTGAATCAAATTAAAACTAGATAACTTGTAGACAAGTGGAAAACCTAGGTCATTTTCCCAAGGAATTCAATAAGTGAAAAGTGATTATGCAAAGTTAGGTTTGGGGATTTTAGCATTAAATTTCAGAAATAAGCAAATTCAAGTAGGATTTTAATCAAATAGGTACAAGGCACTAGCTCAAGGAATTTGAATTGTAAAATTTATATCATTGATTCATTATCCTTTCAATGATCCTTTCAAGAATTAAATTGAATTTCAAATCGAAATTCAAATATGAATTCAGATCCAAGTTCTTATGAAAATCTTCAAACATTCATCTTAATACACTTGAATTAGATCTGAAATCTCAAAACCTAACTCAAGGTATCAAGATTGAAGCTCAATAATTCAATTACCTAGATCAGATATCTCTAGATCTAAGCATTCTCTCAACTAAAAATTATTCTTCAATAATTCAGAGATCTCTAGAATTAGAAAATCTTCATAATCCTTGAATCATGAATCAAGAAGAGGTGAGATGAGAGAATTTGAAATTCTTGAATGAATCATGAAAGAAATACCTCAAAATCACATTGCAAATCTCCATATCTTTTACAATCCTCCATCCTCAAGCTAGCTATGAGCTTAGTTCTCCATGATCATGGAGAACTCAGCAACTAAGGAGAAGGGAGAAGAGAAAAACCTAGATAGAAAAACTAGAGAGAATTCTAATTCTAAAATCTGAAATGTAAAAAATGAATTAAAGTTGTTCCCTCCAATAGTGAGCTAGGCTATTTATAGACATAAAAGTAAGGTGAAATTTCTAAAAAGCCCATGGACTAAACAATTACAACATATAAGGCAAGGGTAGAATGGACATTGCACAAAATTGTGACACTTAAGGTAAGTCAGCAAAACTAATTAAGTTTCTGCCAGAAATATTGCAGACGATTTCTGAAGCCTCTAATGGATCCTTTTTCCCTCGAGCCCTGAAGCAAAGTTGTGGCTCTGTGTCTCAGCTTTCCATAGCCACCAAGATAATCAAATTCCAGTGAGTATAGCTCGGGATATAGGCAAAATACTGAGTGCTGCTCCATATTGCTGTCACAATTGCTGCATAAACTTTGAGTCAACTTTCGAGCTTCTTATAGACTTCAATTGCTTTCGAGCTCAGAAAATGAAATGAAGCCTTGTGTCTTAGCTTTACAATGAAACTGAAATTAAGTGATTTTAACAACTGTAGCTCTATCTATAGCTTCTGCAACACTAGCTGCTCAGGATTGCTGTTCCAGAATTCTACAGCAAGATTGACTCAACTTGAAGCTCCAATTTGGAATCCTTATGGTCTAAATCAGCTTTGTCGTTCTTCATCAAAGTTGTAGACCTGTGTCTAAGATTTTCAACAAGATAAAGAACAAAAATTTCCAATTTCTAGAACTCAAGTTATAGGCAAATTACAAAATAGTGTCACAAAGCACAAAATGCTGAAAAAAAATGTTCAAAGTTCCAATTAAGTACCAAATGCCTAATATGATGCAAAAGTAGTTCATTAATCTCAAAAGTGGTCAAATTACATGCATACAAGAGGGGATTAACCAATACAAACTATGCTATATCAAATTCCCCCACACTTATGATGAAATATTAAAATCATATTTTATTAATGAACAATGTAGATTAATGAAGATTGGTCAAAGATTTTAAAAATTACTTGTGGTTAATAGCTATCACAAGTGGTAAGTTTGAATAGTCAAAATCTTAAATGATAAGATTACAATTTGATCAAATTGGGCAAATGGCACAACAATATACTTGCTGTGTAATAGTTGTCAATTTGCATACTTAACTCATGAAAGTACAGCCAATAGAACTCTATAAATAGAGTGTTCTGTAATTAAGTTTTCATCACAAAAATTAGAGAGAACCATTGAGAGAGTTTGTGTGAGGTTGTGTGAAGTATTTTAGAGAGAGAAAAATATTAGGTCTCTCCTAGTATATTTCCTAGTGTGTTTGTAATTTCTATATATAAGAGAGAGTGTTGTTGTTCTCTCCTTATATTTGAGAGATTGTAATATTTCCACTTTGTCAATATATTCTCAATATTTTCAATATATTTGTGTTCAACTCCACGTTTCTCATCTTCAAATTTTAGTTGTGTTACTCTATTCCTTAACTTTGATACCTAACAGTGGTATCAGAGCTTTGGTTGTTGATTGTTCCACTGCAAAGGTATAGATTGGTCTAAGAACCATGACAGCAAAATTTGAGATAGAGAAGTTCAACGGAAGTAATTTCTCACTATGGAAGTTGAAGATCAAGGCAATCTTGAGAAAAGAAAATTGCTTAAGTGCAATTGAAGGGAAACCCACTGGGATCTCGGATGACAAGTGGAAGGAGATGGATGGCAACGTTGTTGCTAACTTGCATCTTGCAGTGGCAGATTCAGTGTTGTCAAGCATCTCAGAGAAAGGCACAACTAAGGAGATATGGGACACACTCACAAAACTATACGAGGCCAAATCATTTCACAATAAAATATTCTTGAAGAGGAGACTCTATACTCTCCGAATGAGTGAATCCACATCTGTAACGGATCACGTCACCAATCTGAATACGTTATTTTCACAATTGACAACCATGGATTGTCAAATAGTAGAAAATGAACGTGCGGAGCTTCTACTTCAGAGTTTACCAGATTCATATGATCAACTCATCATCAACATCACCAACAACAATATTGCTGATCACCTCCGATTTGATGACGTAGCTGCTGCTATTCTTGAAGAAGAAAGTAGACGAAAAAATAAAGATGATCGAACGGAGAGTTCAAGGCAATCAGAAGCTTTGTTGATGACAAGAGGAAGATCTATGGAGCATGGCTCCAGTGGGAGTCAGAATCGTAGTAGATCAAAGTCTCGAAGAAGGAAGGACTTTACTTGCTACAATTGTGGCAAGAAAGGGCACGTTAAAAGAGATTGTTGGTTCAACAAGAAGAGTACAGAAAAGAAAGCAGAAGCAGGTATCTCTCATGGATATGTTGCAAGTACCTCTGATGATGGAGAAATCCTATATGGCGAAGCAGCAATTTCTAGAGGTGATAAACAACTCATTAATGTCTGGCTAGTAGACACAGGAGCTTAATGGTACATGACTCCTAACCGTGACTGGTTTTGTACCTATGACCATGTCTCGGAAGGATCTGTGTTCATGGGTGATGATCATGCCTTGGAAATTGATGGTATTGGGACTGTCAAAATTAAAATGTTTGATGGTTCTATTCGTACAATTCAAGGGGTACGTCATGTGAAAGGCTTGAGAAAGAACTTGTTGTCAATTGGGCAACTAGATGGCCTTGGTTTCAAGACTCATATTGAAAATGGGATCTTGAAAGTTATAAAAGGTGCTCTTGTGGTGATGAAGGCAGAGAAGATTGGAACCAATATATACAAGCTTCTAGGAGATACGTTGCAAGAAGCAGATGCATCAGTTGCTTCAACCAATGAGGATGAAGACACGACGATGTTGTGGCACAAAAGATTAGGCCACATGTCAGAACGTGGATTGCAGATTCTTGTAGATCGTAATCTCATTCATGGGCTCAAAACTGTAAAGCTACCTTTCTGTGAGCACTGTGTGACGAGTAAGCAACATAGATTGAAGTTCCAAAGATCTACTGCCAGAAGCAAACATATTCTAGACTTGATTCATTCTGATGTGTGGGAGTCAACAGAAATGTCTCAAGGTGGGGCAAAGTATTTTGTCTCATTCATTGATGACTATTCTAGAAGATTGTGGGTGTTCCCCATCAAGAGGAAGTCAAATGTGTTCCCAGTATTCAAGCAGTTCAAGGCACAAGTGGAGCTTGAAACTGGAAAGAAAATCAAGTGTCTGAGGACAGATAATGGAGGAGAATACACGGATGGTGATTTCATTGCATTTTGCAAAGAGGAAGGCATTCAAAGGCAATTCACAGTTGCATATATTCCTCAGCAAAATGGTGTAGCGGAGCGGATGAATAGAACTCTCCTTGAAAGAACTCGAGCTATGTTGCAGACTGCCGGTTTAGCCAAGTCTTTCTGGGAAGAAGCCGTGAAAACTGCATGCTACGTGATTAATCGGTCACCATCAACAGCTATAGGGTTAAAGACACCTATGGAGATGTGGCAAAGAAAACCAACTGATTATTCTTCTTTACATGTATTCGGTTGTCCTGTGTACGTGATGTACAATTCCCAAGAAAGATCAAAGTTGGATCCTAAGTCCAGAAAATGTATCTTCTTGGGTTATGCTGACAATGTTAAGGGTTATCGTTTGTGGAACCCAACTGCCCACAAGGTTATTGTCAGTAGAGATGTAATATTTGCAGAAAATGACTGCAAAAGGAGCAGGAGAATGTTAACAACACTAAAGAGTCTACGACAGTTCACGTAGATGACAAACATGGAGAAAATGATTCTTCTAAAGCAGAACCAGAGCACGAGGTGCAAGTACCAGATGATGCCAATGATGTTGAAGTCCGACGATCATCACGTCAGACTAAATCACCATCATGGCACTCAGACTATGTGATGACTAGTCATGATGCTTACTGTCTTCTAACAGAAGAAGGAGAGCCATCAACTTATGAAGAGGCTCTGAACAGTCCATATGCTTCTTTATGGATGACAGCGATGCATGAAGAAATGGAAATGGAAACATTACATAGAAACAAGACATGGAAGCTTGTTCCACTCCCTGATGGACGTAAAGCCATTGGTAATAAATGGGTTTACAAAATCAAACGAGATAGCAACAATCAAGTGGAGCGATATCGTGCGAGACTGGTGGCTAAAGGATTTGCTCAGAAAGAAGGTATTGATTTCAATGAAATATTTTCTCCGGTGGTTAGAATTACTACAATTAGAGTAGTTCTGGCTATGTGTGCTGCGTTTAATTTACATCTAGAGCAATTAGATGTAAAGACAACTTTTCTTCATGGAGAACTTGAAGAAGAGATATATATGCTCCAACCAGAAGGCTTTGAAGAACATGGCAAAGAAAACTTGGTTTGCAGATTAACCAAATCTCTGTACGGATTAAAGCAGGCGCCAAGGTGTTGGTACAAGAGATTTGATTCCTTCATTAACAGCCTTGAATACAACAGACTTAGTTCAGACTATTGTATGTACTACAAAAGGTTTGATGAAATTGATTTTATCATTTTGCTGTTGTATGTGGATGACATGTTGGTAGTAGGCTCCAACAAAGATCGAGTCTAAGAATTAAAGGCACAGTTAGCTAGGGAATTTGACATGAAGGATTTAGGATCTGCAAACAAGATTTTAGGGATGTAAATTCACCGAGACAGAAAAGATAGGAAGATTTGGCTATCCCAAGAGAATTACTTGAGGAAGGTCTTGCGGCGCTTCAACATGCAAGAGTGTAAGTCAATATCTATCCCTCTTCCTATCAATTTTAAATTATCCTCGGAAATCAGCCCTAGCAGTGAAGCAGGGAGGATGGAAATGTCTCGAGTACCGTATGCATCGGCAGTGGGAAGCCTTATGTACACCATGATATGTACAAGACCAGATATAGCTCAATCAGTTGGTCTTGTTAGTCGATTCATGGAAAATCCAGGCAAAGAGCACTGGAATGCTGTTAAGAGGATCCTTAGATATATTAAAGGAACCTCTGATGCTGCATTATATTATGAAGGATCTGAATTTCTTGTCAAAGGATATGTTGATTCATATTTTGCAGGTGACAATGATAAAAGAAAATCCACTACAGGTTATGTGTTCACACTTGCAGGAGGAATCGTGAGCTGGTTATCTAAGTTGCAGACAGTGGTGGCATTGTCTACAACAGAAGCTGAGTACATGGCAGCTACACAAGCTTGCAAGGAAGCAATTTGGATACAAAGGTTATTGGAGGAACTCGGACATAAGCAAGAGAAAATTCCAGTTTATTGTGACAATCAGAGTGCCTTGCACATTGCAAGGAATCCAGCCTTTCATTCAAGAACTAAACACATAGGCGTTCAATATCATTTTGTTCGTGAAGTGGTGGAGGAAGGGAATGTGGATATGCTGAAAATTCACACCAAAGAGAACCTAGCAGATATCCTGACAAAGCCAATCAATGCAGATAAGTTTGCATGGTGTAGATCCTCTCTCAGCCTATTGAAATATAAGTAGCATGAAAGAAGAAAAATAAAATATGATTTTAAGTGGGAGATTGTTGAAATATTAAAATCATATTTTATTAATGAACAATGTAGATTAATGAAGATTGGTCAAAGATTTTAAAAATTACTTGTGGTTAATAGCTATCACAAGTGGTAAGTTTGAATAGTCAAAATCTTAAATGATAAGATTACAATTTGATCAAATTGGGCAAATGGCACAACAATATACTTGCTGTGTAATAGTTGTCAATTTGCATACTTAACTCATGAAAGTACCGCCAATAGAACTCTATAAATAGAGTGTTATGTAATTAAGTTTTCATCACAAAAATTAGAGAGAACTATTGAGAGAGTTTGTGTGAGGTTGTGTGAAGTATTTTAGAGAGAGAAAAATATTAGGTCTCTCCTAGTATATATCCTAGTGTGTTTGTAATTTCTATATATAAGAGAGAGTGTTGTTGTTCTCTCCTTATATTTGAGAGATTGTAATATTTCCACTTTGTCAATATATTCTCAATATTGTCAATATATTTGTGTTCAACTCCACGTTTCTCATCTCCAAATTTTAGTTGTGTTACTCTATTCCTTAACTTTGATACCTAACAACTTAGCCCTTGCATGTCCTCACGCAAGACTAAGAATCAAAAGTTAACCACCTAATGAGAAAGAGGGAAATCAAGAGGTTCTACTTGAATTTCAATGAATGATCCAAAAGTGCTGAGGCAAGCGGAGTCAAAGGCCTCACCTCAACAGGATAGAGGCTGCTCCTGGAAGCGGAAGAAGAAGTCCAATATTGAACGGCAGGACTTGAAGCAGATCGTCCGGTCGAAAAACAACGTCGATGAAGACGTGTAGGTGCACTATTACGCGGTAGTGATTCTAACTTTCCATGAATTTCCCATTTATCACTTAACGACGGAACTTTACTTATTTCTTTTTTTGAGGATCGGCGAATCAAATGATATTTTTGTTCCAATTTTTGTCTCTTCTTCTCCCTCCGGTCTATTAGTGAACTATCTCTCCAGGGAGTGTGAAAGATGTTCCACTAGAAATATTCTTGTTATTGCTTCGACTCATATTCCCCAAAAAGTGGATCCCGCTCTAATAGCTCCGAATAAATTAAATACATGCATTAAGATACCTTATGGGCTGGGCCACACACGTGCTACAATGGCAATTACAATGGGAAGCAAGGCTGTAAGGCGGAGCGAATCCGGAAAGATTGCCTCAGTTCGGATTGTTCTCTGCAACTCGGGAACATGAAGTTGGAATCGCTAGTAATCGCGGTTCTTTTTTCTCTGACAGATGGTCAGAACTGCATCTAGGTTCGAATCCTACTGAGAGGTCTACTAGAGATCAGAAATTGCTGAAGAAATAACAAGATGTTTATATGTACTAGACTCATATTGGCTTATTCCTTAATTTAATAAGGAATTGAATTAAACGGAGCCCTTTTAACTCAGTGGTAGAGTAACGCCATGGTAAGGCGTAAGTCATCGGTTCAAATCCGATAAGGGGCTTTGTACCTTTTTTCCTAAAACTCCAGCAGTAGTATTCGTATTTGAAAGAAGAATAGAGATATTTTTTTTATTTGGAATAATAAAATCAATATCTCAGTTGCTATAATTATATCACCAAAATATCATATCTTTATTTATATTTTTTATTTTGATTAGTTCTTTTAATCCAGATAATCTGAAGCGATGAGTTGGTTATTAGTTCATTATTTATTAATTCATACTCCAAGTCGGTTGATTTTATTGTTGAACTCTAACCACTCTAAAAAAAAACCAACGAGTCGCACACTAAGCATAGCAATTATAGCAATATCAAATAATTAATTGAAATTTTTTATTCAATCTTATAAGATTTGAAAAATTCTTATTTTTTTTTCTTTTGGAATAACAATGTAAGAATTTGTGATTTTTTTATTTTACCGAAACCTGGAACCTTAAAGAAAAGACGAATTTGATTATTCTGTGTTTATATTTGAATCTCATCGATCTCATAAGTATCATACCAAATCCCATCAATCGAATCGCTTTTTCGAGAAATACGAGACATCTAAGTCATACAAGTAAAGCGATCTATTCCTTGATAAGAAAAAGAAAAAACGTGAATGGCTCTCTCTTTAGCCCTATGTCTCTTATCCTTAGGAGGTCTTCCTCCACTAGCAGGTTTTTTCGGGAAACTTCATTTATTCTGGTGTGGATGTCCAATTGATCAAGGCGCACAACGAAGATCGTATCCATGCGATTTTTAACTTCTCGACAAACATAATCTGTTTCGTTATTCTAAGTGGTTATTCCAGTCTAGGTATAATTTAATAAGAACAAGAAATCTTTCTCGATCAATCCTTTTGCCCCCATTCTTCGAGAATCAGAAAGATCCTTTTTCAATCAAGTTTCAATTTGTTCGTTTGGAATCTGGACTCTTCTACTGCATTTTGATTGACTTTTTTTTTTATTTTTCAAAGGCTGAATCTTGATATACCTCAGAACAATACTTTTTTGTTACCACGAGATATATTGGCAGCAGCGGATCATTTGATTGAAATGAAATTTGGAATGGGTACACTTGATGATATGAATGATTCGAATAAATATTTAGATAGGAAAAAAGCGGGTAGCGGGAATCGAACCCGCATCGTTAGCTTGGAAGGCTAGGGGTTATAGTCGACGTTTATTCATCATTTTTAACGTCTCTAATTCAAAACCGAACGTGAAACTTTTGTTTCATTCGGCTCCTTTATGGACTAAATTCAGAAATGAAATACGTGAAAAAAAAAAAGATCAACGAACAATTCGAGGAATAATAGAAATTATCGTAATTTGTATCCAAGAAGAATCAATTCTAAATTGAAAAAAAAAATTGAATTCTAAAATTATGAAACATAAGTCTTTTTTTTTTATGGGATCAAAAATCCAATACCCAACCAAAGAGCTACTGCAGTACCAATCAAAAAGACGGTTGTTGCTACTGGACGACGAAATGGGTTTTGGAATTTATTAACATTCTCCAAAAAAGGTACTGTTAATAATCCAGCAGGTACCGAAACCATTAAAAGAACGCCCAATAACTTATTGGGTACTGTCCGAAGTATTTGAAATACAGGAAAGAAATACCATTCAGGAAAAATTTCCAAAGGAGTTGCAAATGGATCCGCGGGTTCCCCAATCATTGATGGTAAACTTATATATATATAAGTTATATATATAATAAGTTCGAAAAGTTCGAATATTGATAATGATATAGATTCCTATCAGGATCTGTAAGGATAAAGTCTACGGAAAGGATTAAAGTAAATAAAAAAGAGTCTTTGTTTTTGATTGATTCATTTTTCAATTGATTTGGCAATAATGAAGGGATACTCGTAATACGTGTTGATCTCAGAATAAGTAATAACAGAATGCATGGAAGGATGCATATGAGAATGAGAATGCATATCAAAAGGAGAAATCTCACAATGCATATCAGAATGAGAAATCTCAGACTCATCAACATCAGACTCAATATCAACAGAATCAAGATATTCATCCTCAGCATATACCTCATCCAGCAATGTATGCATGACATCTATGTCTGATCCTCGAGCTTTCAACTCTCCAACTGTTGTAGCTATTTGCTCAATATGTGTTTGAAAACTCTGGATACTTGCATCTGTTCTTTGCTGCATACTCTGGATAGTCGCATATGTTCTTTGTTGGAACTGAATGCTGCTAGTTGCCATTTGCTTCACTAGATCCGCCAAAGATGGCTCAGATGGGTGAACAATTTCCTGGCTGGTGGATGATCCGAAATCATATTTCAGATTTGGATGATCGCTCCAACCAGGATTGTATGCCTGATAGTATGGAGTGTAATTCTGCTGTTGTTGCTGCTGGAAAAGCCAACCAGGAAACACACCAGTCACTAGCTCACTCTCATGAAATGTGAGAGACTGATCTGTGGAATGATCAATCGTGGAGCAAATTCCACAAATAGTGGATGCCACATGTTGTTGTGACTGTGTGCTTACAAAATCTAGTTGTCTCACCAAGCTATTCAACTCATCAATGATATGCTCCATCCTTTGCCTAAATCTGCACCACAATTCTACTTACAAGAAACAACACTAGAACAAGGGTTAGGGTTAGGAGTAGAATCAATAATAGCACCAAATGATAATCTCCTCCTAGCTCTAATCAATGTGATATAGTAATCATGCATGATGCTATAATAAATGCTAGAAAAAAAAGGACTTACACAACAAAAAACACACAATTTAACATAAAATGCTAAAATAAATGCATCTCAGCAATTTTGCAGATTCTACCCAAGACATTGCAGCATGATTTTGAGCTCCCTTGGTGCTTTGAGCTTAAGCTAGGCGCCACTTAGCTTGCTTGTGGTGCAAGAAGCTTCCCTTGGTGTCTTGAGCTTGTATTTTGCTCCACCTAGAGGTTGCTTGTGTTGCAAGAAGCTTCCCTTGATGCTTTGAGCCTATGCTATGCGCCACTTAGAGTTTGCTTGAGGTGCAAGAAGCTTCCCTTGATGCTTTGAGCTTACGCTATGAGCCTCTAGCTTGAGCTTATGCTATGAGCCTCTAGCTTGAGCTTTTGCTATGCGCCTCTAGCTTGCTTGAGGCTATGCTATGCGCCTCTTAGCTCCTTAAGCTTATGCTATGCGCCTCTTAGGTACTCCTTTGTTTCAAGTGTTGTCTTAATTTTTTTTATTGCCTCATGAGTTATTCTCCTAAAACACTTGATGAGTCCATTAGTGTTCACAAGAAAAATTCTTATCCAACACTTAGAGATTTTTATCATTCAAAACATCTTATGACAATGTAGGGTTCTTGGAGCTAATAGAAACAAGAAAGGCAAGAAAAGTCATAACCAAGAACATAAATGGACAAACTAGTACAATGCAAAAATTGCAAGGAAAATGAAAACTTACTCAATTCGAAGAATAGAAAGTGTCCAATGAATGATGATTGAAGTAGCGAACTTTGGAACTCCTCACTGCGGCACGATCTCTGCACAAAGGGAGATGCACGACGGAGAGGGAAGAAGAAGAAAGGTCGCATATGGAAGAAGAAGTTACAGTGGCAGAAGGGAAGAGAAGTCGAGGATGAAATGTAAGGGACGGACAAACAATACTTGGAGGCAGGATTTATACCGCCAAAAAACAGGGGCAATTTCGACATTTTGTGTCCCAAGGCAGGGGCAATTTTGGAAAGCCAAGAAGCCATCTCAGACACGCTTCGTCTCCGTCCGACAGTGTCATGCATCGAGCGGCGCGATGGGACGTAAAGGGACGTGCGTTAGAAGGTAGGTGGGAACGAATTGCGAGGCACCCCTTGGCGTTTCAACTCAAACCTCGACCTATGCCCGATGTCCGAGTTGGGGGCAATGTTCACACCTCGGAATGCGGCCCAATACAGCGGCCCAGTTCGGGACCCCAGCTACACCCCAAAGAAAAGGCCCAAGTCGAAGATAACAAACGAAACCATTTAGGGCCCAAGGTCGGACCTTAGATCCACTTCGAGGGACAAGTCCAGATCGAGGCCCAATACCAGTTGGATGGCCCAAATGGGATGGACCAAGAGCCAGACCCGAGTACGGGCCTCGTGACCTGACCAGAGGAAGGATAAGCTCGACCCCCCCCCCCACGATGGGCAGGAGCTCATCCACAAGCGGATGACGATGCCGAGAATCTTGGGCCACAACGGCACTACGCGGATCAACCCAGCGCGCCGCAGATGACGGGATAAGCATTATCCTGAGTCGCTCGAAGTGGCTAACCGCGGGAAAGGGGCTCTCATCTCGCTCTATAAATAGGGTGTCACTCCCAGTGGAACAGGTAAGCTTTCAGTTGAGTTCCCAAGCATTGAGCGATTTCTGACTTAAGCTTTAGAGTCCTCTTCAGGGAAACACCGCACGCGCCTTGGAGAGGAGTTGCGCGAGGAGTCAGAGACCGGCGACAGTTCTACCTCGGTAAAAGGTACGAAACAATAAGAAATGACAGAAATAAGTAATCATAAAAGTAAGTGATTGAAGAAACATTAAAAAAAACAGTTTTTTTTTTTCTTTAAACCTCATTGCAATCCTTCATTTCCTCAATTGTCTTTCTTTCACGCATGGTATAAAATTCACTTTCTAGAGACTGATTTCTTCCTCCATCAAGTAATTCATTCAACAAACTTGGATACTCTTCAAAGCTACAATAGAGAAAAAAATAACTATAGTGTTTATAGAAATCTCAAGTAAAAATTAATTAATGTTACTAATGGAAGATAATGAAATGAGTGATGAGTACCTATCTTTAAACTCCAAAGCAACATGCACATCTAGATTATAAAAAACCTTTGTAGCGTACATTCTATTCTTAAGCACAAATTTTCCTACATAGGTTCTCACATTATAAAATTGATGTTTTAGAAATCAATCCTCAAACTGAATAAATGAAATAGAAATTTAAAATTACCCTTGAAGTTCTTAACTCTTGAAAACTGTATAATAACTACAACATTGAACACATCATGAACAGACAAAAAGTCATTTAGTTGATGAACCAAACAAAAGCACAATCTACCTTACACTTATAAAATGCACAAAAAAAAAAAGAACTACTTTCAATTAACAATAATAGTATCAACAAAGCAACAGAGGAACATCATTTACCCTTTAGCCTGCAACTCAATAACATTGAATCTACATGACTTTCCATCCTTGCCTTTATAGCACTTTTCACTCCCAACACCACTGAGCATACCAATGACATTTGTTCCAATTTCAAAATATTAACATATTAGGAATCTAGATAAATTAATAGATATATAAAGTATTAAAAAGATTTATTTTGTCAACAATTCTAAATATATAAAAATAGTACCAACTAATAAGTAGGAAGCGTCAAAGTCTTTTCTAGAAAGATTCATCATGTCAATAAAGGCAAAACCCAATCATGTCAATAAAGGTAAAACCATGAGTTGGGGTAAGAGACTCCCTCAACCTCCTAATGTCCATTTTTGAAGTTCAATTTGCACTCATGGTGAGTTGTTTTATAATTTCCAACATTTTGCCCAACATCAAAATTCATCTTTTTCATGTGCTTCACCCTCTTTTAGCATATTGAAAAACTTGAAAACCAAAGTTTTTCTGACAAAGGCATGTATTTTACCATCCTAAACCAAAAAACAAAAAAAATGTAAAACATCCAAAAAATGAAATAAATCACTTTGTAAATGAAGGGAACTGGTAGGACAAAGAAATAAAGGAAGGGAACCGATAAGATGAAGAAATCAAGTAAAATACATGTATGTCAAGCATTATCATTTCTTGTGCGTATGGAAGACATGAAACACCATAGCTAGGGATGCTCCACAAACGAACAACTATGACTTAAATCCTCCAACTTTCTCTCGAAGGATTGACGTCAACCAACGTGTCGATAAAATTTTCCATGAATGAATTAGAACAAAGAACATGGTATGATGGCAACAGAACGCCAAGATGGAGATAAACAAAATCCTAGCTGAAAGATTTGAAGAATAAATGAAATGATAGATAATGGAAACCTAAACCTCCCCATTAACGAAATCGTGTATATATAAACAAAGACATTGCACAGAAAAATTTAATAATGTAAAGGAGTTTGAATACGACGTATATATATTTCCAGGAAGAGTAAAACAGCTGTAGTGGATGAAGGGTAGAGGATAAGAGGAAGGGTTTATTTTCAGAAAACGTATCGTCTAGATAGTTGATTAATTTCAATCGGTGGGAGTAGTTGATTAAATTCAACTTGTGAAATACTGTGCAGACGTTAGTAGATGAAAGTTTTTTTTCAGGAATATGTATTGGTTATAGTAGAATTTTACACTAGAAACATCCACCAATTTTGAAGAGATCATTACTTATTCAATTTTTTTATATTCTTATTTCTATAACATTCATTGAAGGAGTTTCTAAAGTAGGAAAATTTTCTAGTTAGAGTAGTGGGACCAAGTTATTGATTGTATGGTTGCCACTTGTCAATACTTTTCTTTTTCTGTGAATAAATGTATTATATTTAGATTTTGATTTAGATATTATTTCATTATTAAAATTTATATATATATATATACACATACTAGTCTATAACCCGTGCGATGTACGGAATCGTTAATAATAAAGAAAATATTTAATTTATTTTAAAAAATAGAATTTTAAACTATTTAAAAAAAATGAAAATAACATATTGCTAGATTAATTATATAGTATGATAAAAATTATACACATCAAGTTACAACAAAATTATAAACAAACTATGCTAATTGTACTGATCATATATTATGATATGAATTTTTAGATAAATAATATAAATAAAATGCAATCTGAATTGTTTAAATAATATATATATTTTTTCAAATTCTAGTTCAAATTTTATTGCTTAAAACTAAATCTAATTTAAAAGAAAATTAATATATATGAATTGAAAAAATATAATTTGTAACACTCTACTAGATAGCCCTTAGTGTTATAGTCATTTAGGGCCATTTCATAAGGGTTACCTCATGTTATCATACTTACACTTGTTTTTTAAATACATATACGCGGAAAATACATGGGAGAATTTTTCGAAAATCTTTTGCGGAATATAAACATAAGGGCATTGCGCATAATATAACGATAATATATAACACACGATATGGTCTGAATAATACCTCATAAAATAAATGAAAATAAACAAACATAGTCTCCCCAAACATAAAATCAAGAAAATAAATAGTAATAGGTGTTATCTCATGAGCCTAAAACTGAGACTCATAAGACTCCACGAATACAAACCATAACTGAAAAGTAAATGCCGGCTAACATATGTCCGGACTCAGAGTAAATACAAATAAATGCTAACATCCAAAAGAAACGTAATCCGTGACGTAATAACAGAAACTCATAAATCTAGAAACGAAAAGAACTCCATGAAACTAAAGCTGTGTGGGCTCCTCATCCGCTCCTGTATCCTGTTGAATCTCATCATCTAAAATGGGGGGAAAACGTGGGGTGAGTACTGGGAAGTAACTCAGTAGGGGAGCCGCTCCGGGTTTATTAATAAAATAGGTGTAGCATGAATGAATTCAATTTCAGTTATAAGTTCAAAAACCATATTTCCCGGAACGACTTACCTAAGTGCCTCTTGTTCATTTTACATCATACATAATTATATCAATCGTGTGTGCTCTACGTGCCATCTAGTCATATAGGGAAAACTTAACCATACACCATACTACGTTTACTTAAACTTTACTGTACTATATTCTCTTAACATTTTAACTCTTTATATATCTTATGGCCTATCCACCCCCTGTAACCTCCACTGCTCCGACCCCTAGGCATGAGCTCATCCTAACGAAATGGGGGAAAAGGGGATATTCACCAACTGCGAGTGAAGGACCTGTAGCGCCGAGGATGCCAACCCCTTCCTACAGCCTCTCAATCACAAGCCGAAGGCTACTATGTATCTTCGTGCCACTTAGTGACGTCTTTATTAACTACGCGCCACCCGGTGACGTCTTAACAATATATATGCGCCACCCAGTGACGTCTCAGTTCTTAACACATAATTCATATAAACATCTATTATCATCATATATCTCATGTAAACATAACACATCAACACATCATCACCCAAACAACATTAAAACTTGCATACAAACCATAGTTAACTCATACATATCATCTATATTGGTTGTAGAACGCATTAGGGTGCATAAAGGGTCAAAACAGTTCATTTTCGCACTAACAGCACTGTCGTAATCGATTACACGGGCTGGTAATCGATTACTATAATCGATTACACGGGCTGGTAATCGATTACTATAATCGATTACACAGACTGGTAATCGATTATTGTAATCGATTACGCAGCTCTGTAATCGATTAACAGAGAGCAGCGTTTTCTCGCGATTGGAAATTCAGCCATCGTAATTGATTACGAAGCCGTATAATCGATTACGAAGTCGTGAAATACAATTCTAGAGTTCCAAAAACACGATTTTCAATAGCCATTGACCAAAATATGAACCTAACATCGTCCCAATCGATAGAAAACATTGTCATGCCAATATCAAACATGAAAATAAGTTTAAAACACTTTTCAATTCGTAAAACCCCTTTCTTTTTCATAATCAATTTCATAAATCAACCATTTCATGAACCCTAATGGGAAAACCAACATCATTCCAAAGCTTCATAAATTCATCAACATACATGCAATCACATGACATTTAGAATGTCTAACCCCTACCTCTTGAAGACAAATCCTTGGTCTAGACGAAACCCTAGCTTCACGAACGGCCCGACACCAACGATGACCCTTTCCGGAGAAAAACAATCGGTAGAAACGTCCGGCTCGGTGAGAGGAGTAATAATATGTGATCGTTTTCGAGATTGGGTGAATATTTGTGGGTGTTTCTTGGCGTGGAATGGCTATGGCTATGAGAGTTCTTGAGAGAGAAAGCTATGGAGGTTCTGGGATGATGAGAGAAAGCTATGGAGGTGGAAAAATAGGGTTTACTTCCATATAGGCTGAGCTAATAGTGTTTAAGAGTCATCGTGGGGCCCGCCGTCACTTAAAACATATAAAAACGCGCTCTGCGCACGTGGTAATCGATTACATCGAATTCGTAATCGATTACCGTAATCGATTACATGGTTCTGTATTCGATTACAGACCACTGAAACACCCAAAGATGAGACTCGACTGGGCTGTAATCGATTACCAAGGAGCTGTAATCGATTACTGGGCCTGAAAAATGCCCAAAAACACTTCCAAAGTGTCTCAACTCATACAATAACAGTCCTACATCCATAATAACTTAATATAACATCAAAACACACATAAATACTCATAAAAGCACATAACATAGATACTTTAAAGAGTTAAACCTCAAATTAGTCCTCCACTTTGTATGCGTGAATCAAATTAGTCCTCCACTTTAATTTTTGTTCAAAATAGTCCTCCACTTTATACTTTGTGAATCGAATTGGTCCTCAATTTATTTTTTATGTTATAACTCTGTTAATTTCTGCTGAAATTGACTGTTTATTGCTAACTTAGCAAGTACTATATAATCCTAGAAATTCATAACTACTATAAGTCCTCCAATTTACTTGTTTTGAATCAAAATAGTTCTCTTTAAATAAGAGTGGATGATTATTTTGATTCAAAATAAGTAAAATGGAGGACTAATATAAGCTATATGTATTTATAGGGTTACATGTCACTTGTCAAGTTGATATTAAACCGTCCACATTAGTCGAAGTTAACGGAGTTATAAAAAAGAATGTCAAGAGTACTAACTTGATTCACATATTGCAAAGTGGAGGACTATTTTAAACAAAAATTAAAGTGGAGGACTAATTTGATTCACACATGCAAAGTGGAGGACCAATTTGAGGTTTATCTCTACTTTAAACTAGGAGAAACACTCAAATCCCATTAAATCCCAACCAAAGTCCATTACCCTTAACTTCCTTCAATTAGGACTTAATAACGATCGGGGTGTTACATAATTCATTGTTTATAATCAAATATGAACCAACTACAATAAAACTATATTTATTATTATAATTAATATATTTCTTAAATAGAAATTTTGATGTAAATATTTTATGGTTAAATAAATAAATTATAAAAAACTACTGATTAAAATAAAATCAATTTCAAATAGTCATAGTTAATTATATCAACTACTATTATTGTTAAAAATGAGATTTTTTTTATAAATTAAAATATAAAAAACATTTTCTATTAAAATAAATTTCATGATTATCGACTCTTGCAAATGATATTATTGAAAAATATCATATGAATCATGAAAATAATATGATTCAGTTGAAATTATAAATCGTACATGATGATAAATTACACTTATTACAACTATTATATGATCTTTTTTAATTGAATAAGAATTATTCTTGTTTTTTCTTTAAATTCTATAAATTAATTATGAATTGTTCATTTTAAAAAAGATTATATGATTTATTAAAAATTTAATTTCGACTCATTATGTCCATATATGATTCAACCATGAATTTGAGATCATGATTAATAATAATATCATAATCAAATATAATAAATTAATTAGATAATTGTATAATACATGAACTTATATTACAACATTATTAGTTAGTTAATTATTAGTTATTATTTAATTAATTCTAAATATTTCTATTTTAAATGAAATTTAGTATATCTTAAACAAATATTATTCTTTTTAAAAAATATTAAATTATCAAATATTTATTCAAAATTTATAAATCGTGAGTAAAAATAAAATTCAAATCAAAATCAATCAATTAATTTTATTTATTAATATCAATGATTTGATCTTAAATTTAAAATAAAATAATTTAAAAATAAATCTAAAAAATAAACATATTATACTCTCTAATAAATTTATTTAATCTAATTTTGAGTCATGATACTAATAATTTTAATTGATTATAAATATTGCATTTATTACAAATAATATATTCTTTTAACAAATAATCTCAATAAAATCTGTTTTAATTTTTTAAGTACTCATCAATTTGATTTGTAGAAAAAAGTTTTCAAGCTATTACATCAAATTCATGAATAGTTTTAAAGTAGATTAGACATATATGATTATTGAAAGTAGAAAACGAACAATAATAGTAAGAAATTTATGAAAAACATTTTTTTAAGGATAATATTTTATCTTGATATGATATTCAGTTTTATTGAAAACTACAATCTTAAATAAATGTTTGCTTAAAGATTTTAATATTTGAATTGATATGTGTCTATAATTTTACATTAACTTTTCCAAAAATAGAAGACTAACATGTATCTCTAAAATAATCATTATGAAAAGATTTTTAAATATAAATTATTATATATATTTAAATATTTGAAATCATATTCTAATATAAATACTACAAAATAAAAACTAACAAAACTACAACCTAAAAATTGATTTTATTGAATAAATATAGGAAAAAAATACAAATTGAAAAAAATCGAGAGACGGTGAAAAAAAATAATTAAAATTCTTGGGATAGACTAAGACAATCTTTCCTTAATAAAATTTTAAAAGATAATCTTAATCTTTTAAATTGGTAGATAATTATCTCATTTATATTAATAGAATAAATTAAAAACATTCATGAAAAAATATGTATAGTTTCCAATATAAACATGTAGCTTAGAAAATAAATTGGATTATTTTTAAACAATAAAAAATTAAAATTTACTCAAAATAAAAATGCTAATTGATATATGTAATAGTTATTAGCAAACATAAAGTTTTTATCTTTAATTAAAAATAAAAAATATATACCTACAAGAAAGTTAACATTTTTTTCTCTTTCTCTACAACATAATTAAAATTAAAAAAGGTGTATTCAAGTTAAAATCTAAAAAGATTATTTCATTTAAAAAATAAAATAGTAAAAAATAAAAAGTTTTTATCTTTAATAATAAACAAACAAAAATAAATACCCATAAAATAATTAGTTGAATTTTCTCATTCCTTTCAACAAATAAAACATTAAAAAAATAAAGCAAGTCATTCATGTCATAATAAAAAAAATATTTAATTAAAAAAAGAAATAAAAAATAGTAAGAAAAAGAGAAAGTAAAAGAGACCTCTTTGTAGTCATAGGTTGAAGCCGTTGTCACCACTCACCAGAACAAAGAAGAGGGAAAAATTAAACCTCTTGAACAAAATAAAAGAATTAGAAAGAATGATAAATAGAAATTGATTATAAAAATATAAAAGATAAGAAGGACAAAAATATTAAACAAAATGTATAAGACACATAAAAAAGGAAGAAAATAAGATAATAAAGAGAAGATAAAAGAAAGAAAACAAAAGAAAGAAAAATAACTAAAAAAATAAAAGAAAAAATGGAGGAAAAAAAAAAGTTAAATGAGATGAAAATAATAAAAAAAGAAGAGAAAAAGAGGTAGAAGAAAAAAAGAAGAAAAAGATGAAAACCAAAAGACAAAAAAAATGTAAAGAATGATGAAAGAAAAAAAAATGAAAGAAAAAAGGATAAAAAAATAAAGAAAAATATGAAGGATGAGGAAGAAACTAGATCAAAAAACAGATTAAAAAACAAAAGAAAATAGAGAAAAAACAAAAAAGAGAAATGGCAGAATAAGAACAATGAAGAAAGAAGAAAAAATCAAAGTTAGAGAGTTGACAAGGTGAAGAGGAAAAATAGATCTGAAAAAATGAAGAGATGATACGATAAAATTAAATATGTATATATAAGTATGATTTGATAGAGAAATCTTCTTCAAGAACTCTCACTATTTTTAAAATTAAATTAGAATCGAAATTGTTCACACCCTGGATTGCGACCCAATCCAATGGCCCAATTCGGGACTTCAGTCGTGACCCAAAATGATGGCACATGAAGCAGAACGATGCAAGTTCAGATAAGGCTCAAGGTCGGACCTCGGACCTAAGAAGGGCGAGAGTAGACCAAGGCCCATTACCCATCAAGGCCCAATAAGGGAACCAGTAGCCCAAAGGAATTAGATCCGGAGCAGGACCCGGGTGCAGGCCCATGACCCGACCCGAAGTCGGATAGATTCAACCCCCGATTAGGGCGGAACCTAGAAGCAAGCAGATAGCGATGCCGAGAAATCCAGAGCCACGATAGACACTAAGCGGGTCGCCCCAACACGCCGTGGAGAGCGGAGAGGCCGTTACTCTGAGTCGTTCGGCGTTGGCAGTATGGAAACGGCTCAAATCCCCCTCTATAAATAGGGTGTCACCTCAAGGTATCAGATACGCTTTCAGTTGAGTTCCCATATACTGACTGATATTGACTTAAGCTTCGGAGTCAATTCAGGGAAAACACCCCCCGCGCCTTGGAGAGTTGTTGTGCGAGGAGTCAGATTCCAGCGACAGTTCATACCTCGGTATAAGGTACGGAACATTGGCGCCTTTGCCGGGGACCCACCACAACACTTTTTTATGTCGGTTTACCTTCTAAGGGACCGAAGCAAGATCGTAAAACTGGCTAGAACCAAGACAACCGTCTGCCTCGTCCACCCAGGAGAACCAGGCTATCGGATGGAAGGAACACCGGACGGACACTGCGAAACGGTCCATGAGACGGATCAATCTCAGCCCCGACCCCCACCAGAGCAAGAGCTAGCTCTGGTAGTTACTGAGGGAGCCGGAGTTTTCCAGCAACTAAGCACGGTTGCCGAAAACAATGACGTCGGGCCTTCTGCCGATCCCGATGTCCGGCATACGGTACAGCTCTTCCGGGATCAGCAAGGGAGTCTCCGATTACTAGAGCAAGAGATGGTGAAACGACTTCCTCTAGAGGAACAACTCTAGAGGGAGGAACGTCGAAACCACATTGTCGAGGAGAAACTCCTCCATGAGCAGGAGAAGGTCAAGGACCTAGTTCAACGCCTTCGGAGGCTGGAGCTAGAACAGAAAAAAGATCGTCCCAGAACTAGCCGAAACGGGCGTTCCCGAGAAAGAAAGTAGGAGTGACCGAGATCAGATGAGCAATGTCGATCTCGAGAACGCGATGATCGCAAAGAAAAATCGAGGAGATCTCGGGAAAGGAAGAGAGACTGCCAGTCTCAGAACTACTCCGATGAGCAAACCCGTTCCCAGACCCATACCGAACACCGAATTACGGTCGGGAAGGGAGGGGGTTCCAATTTCGGGCTAAAGGTTCTCTAGCCCCACACATTCTAAAATACCAGATGCCCCCAGGTCGGACCCCGCCATGGCTGAAACATGACGGGACTACCGACCCTGAGGAGCATCTGGAGGCTTTCAAGTCCCGCATGGACTATGATGGGGCGGAGGATGAGGAACGATGTCGGGCGTTCCCGATCACTTTGCTGAAGACGGCCTTGAAGTGGTACAACCGTCTTCCGTCAAGGTCAATCCACTGCTTTGCTGAGCTCGCCACTCAGTTCTTGGCCCATTTCACAACGAGAAAAACAAAACCAGTTAGATCAGTTGTGAGCCTAATGAACATCAAGCAGAGGCAAGGGGAGACGCTTAGAGCTTACTTTGAAAGGTTCATTCCGGAAGCGCTCCTTGTAAGGGATTTGCATGTCTTCAATGCAATTACCCTACAAATCAACGAACTCCGCTGGTCTCCATTTGCCGAGTCCCTCTCCAGGTCGGAGCCAACGACCATGGAAGAGATCCAAGACAGAGCGGCCGAGTTCATAAGAGCCGAGGAGGCCATGATGGCCAGGATGGAAAGAGAGTCCGCGGAGGATAAGACAGAGGAAAGAAGAACTGAGAAGTCCCGACCTCAGAAGCCTAGGGAGGAAAGGCAGAGGTCGGAGAAAAGAGAACGGGCCCCTACGTGAGGAAAATTCTCCGATTACACCCCCTATCACGATCGATAAGTGAGGTGTACAAAGAGATACAGCAAACCGAGCGGTTGCCCAGGTCGAGGCCGGTGAGGACAAGGGCGAATACAAACCGGGGTTTGTGCTGTAGCTATCACGAGCAGCACGGCCATCGGACAGAGGATTGTTACGACCTCTGGGATGCAATAGAAGAAATGATCCGAGCTGGCAAGCTCGCGAAGTATGTGGCTGAACAGAGGGGCCCGAAAAGGAAGAGAGAAAGAAGCCCTGGGGATGAAGGAAGGAATCCGAGGAGCCGAAGAACAAAGCCCGAAGTTAATGGCGAGCCCGAAAACAGCTCCGAGGTGGTGAAGACAATTCACACCATCGCGGGGGGTTTTGCTGGGGGATGAGCCAGTGATGTTGCGAGAAAAAGAGCGCTCAAAGAAATCTTGAGCGTAGACTAAAAGGAATTGGCATCAAAAGCACTGAAAAGAGCCCCGGTGCCAATTACCTTCTCGGACCTCGACAACCCCGGGGTAGTGGCCGATTATGCGGATCCCCTGGTAGTGTCGGTCATGGCTCGCATCATGGGGATCAGAAGGGTTTTGATCGACACGGGGAGCTTCGCCGAGCTACTGACAAGAAAAGCTTTCGACGAGATGGGCCTGAAGTACTCCGACCTAAAGGCCTACGATGAAGATCTCGTAGGATTCTCGGGGTACGATGTAATCAAGCCTGATGGTTACATCACCCTGTACCTCACAATGGGCACGAAGCCACTAATGAAGACGGTAGAAGTAGACTTCATAGTGGCAAGGATTAATTTCGCCTATAATATGATCATGGGGAGACCCACCTTGTGTAAACTCGGGGCGGTGGTATCAGTACCCCACTTGGTCATGAAATTCCCTACGAAGGATGGCAAGGTCATCACCGTGAAGGGATGCCAAGTCACAGCTAGGAAGTGATACATCAATAGCCTTAAGGTCAGAGAAAGGACCAAGGGTGAAGGTGAAGAAGAAAAAGAAAAAGAAGGGAAAGAAAAGAAAAAAGCAAGGGTCGAGGTCAACAATGTCGAGCTGGACATGCGATCTCGGAACCCAGTCTGGCCAGAGCCAGAAGATCAACTGGAGGAAGTCCAGATCGGTGAGAGCCCCGAAAAGGTAACGCGAATCAGTGCTAACCTGAGCCCAGGAGGAAAAGGGGCATTGATCTAGTTCCTAAAAAAGAATTCTGACCTCTTTGCGTGGGAAGCCAAGGACATGCCCGGAATAAGCCCCGAGGTCATGAGCCACCACCTTGCTGTGTACCCGGGCACGAAGCCGGTACAGTAGAGGAAAAGGAGGATGTCGGCAGAGAAGGGCCAAGCAGTGATTGAGCAAGTGGAAGGACTGTTGAGGGCCGGATTTATCAAAGAAGTACAATATCCGACCTGGCTCTCAAACGTCGTGATGGTGCCGAAGTCTAACGGGAAGCTCAGGATGTGTGTGGACTACATCAACCTAAATAGAGCTTGCCCCAAAGATCATTTCCCACTACCGAGCATTGACAGCCTTGTGGATGCCGCATCGGGATTCCGATTTCTGTCCTTTATGGACGCTTACTCGGGGTATAACCAAATCCCCATGAATCCCGATGACGAAAAGAAGACAACGTTCATCACACCAAGAGCTAACTACTGTTACAAGGTTATGCCCTTTGGCTTGAAGAACGCAGGATCTACATACCAACGACTCATGAACAGGGTTTTTTAAGATGAAATCGGAACCAATATGGAAGTCTACATTGACGACATGTTGGTAAAAACAAGCTCGGAGGAGGACACCATCTCCGACCTCGAGGTCGTGTTCGGAAGGCTGAGAAGCCACGGCATGAGACTGAACGCTCTGAAGTGCGCCTTCACGGTCAAAGCTGGAAAATTTCTGGGTTTAATGTTGACCCAGAGGGGCATTGAGGCGAACTCGGAAAAATGCAGGGCCGTTCTGGACATGAAAAGTCCGACTACGGTTAAAGAGGTGTAGAGGTTGACTGGCCAGCTCGCCTCATTATCTAGATTCCTCTCGCTCTCAGCTCGGAAGTCACTACCACTCTTCGAGCTGCTCAAGAAGAAGACAGATTTTGAATGGACCCCGGAATGTGAAGAAACTTTCCAAGCGTTCAAGCAATATTTTATGACTCCCCCGATATTGTCAAAACCAGAGGTGGGGAAGAGATTGTACCTTTATCTCTCGGTGGGGGAGCTAGCAGTGGGTGCTGCCTTGGTAAGGGAGGAAGAGAGGGTCCAAAAACCTGTTTACTTCGTAAGTAAAGCATTGCAAGGCCCCGAGACCCGATATCCCAAGTTGGAGAAAGTAGCCTTTGCCTTGATCGCAACAGCTAGAAGGCTAAGGCAGTACTTCCAAGCCCATACGGTGGTAGTAAGAACAAACCACCCTATGAGGCACATCCTACAGAAGCCCGACCTGGCATGACGTATGGTGTCATGGGCAATAGAGCTTTCCGAGTTCGACTTAATGTTCGAACCTCAGAACGCAATCAAGTCACAGGCCTTAGCCGATTTCGTAAGGGAGATGGTTGACGAAGAAGAAGAAAAGGTCCAATGGACCTTATTCGTGGATGGTCTTCAAACCTGAAGGGTAGTGGAGCTTGCATCATCCTAGAAAATAATCTAGGAATTCAAGTGGAGATGTCAGTAAATTTTGAGTTCCGAGCTTCCAATAATCAAGCGGAATACGAAGCATTGAATGCGGGCTTAAAGCTATCAAATGATGTCGGAGCCCAGGAACTCACTATCTGCAGTGATTCACAGATTGTTGTTTCTCAAATCGGCGGTGAATACCAAGCCCGGGATGAGCAACTCAAGAAGTATTTGCAGATGGTAACGGAATTGTTAAAGCCACTACAAAGACCCGAGGTAAAGTACATACCTCGGGAAGAAAATGCCTGAGCTGACATTCTGTCCAAACTCGCGAGCACAAGGCCAACGGGGACTAGCAAAACCTTGATCCAAGAAACCTTGGAAAGGCCATCTATAGCAGAACAACAGGAGATCGTGACCATAACAACGTCTCCGAGTTGGATCACCGAGCTAGCTCAGTATCTCAAGCTTGGAATTCTACCGGATGATGAAAAGGATGCGGCAGTGGTGAGAAGAAGGGCCCCCTATTACTCTATGATCGGGGGCCAACTATACAAGAGAGGGTTCAGCCAACCACTGCTGAAGTGCCTCGAGAAAGAGCAAGCTGAGTACGTCCTAGAAGAAGTCCACGACGGAGTTGGGGGCAATCACCTCGGAGGCCAGCCTCTAGCGCTAAAAGTAATCCGAGCTGGATACTTTTGGCCTACACTAAAAAAGGACGCAGCGGAGTATGTGAAGAAGTGTGTGAAGTGCCAAGAGCATGCCCACCACTACAGTGCACCTCCTGAAGAAATGACTCCGATTTCGGCTTCCTGGCCCTTTGACAAATGGGGCATCGATCTACTCGGGCCTTTCCCAACGACCCCAGGGCAGGTAAAATATTTAATTGTTGCCATTGATTATTTTACAAAGTGGATTGAGGCTGAACCCCTTGCATCAATAACTGCATCAAATTGTCGCAAATTTGTTTGGAGAAATATAATAACTCGTTTCGGGGTCCCAAAGGTCATGATCTCGGACAACGGAACGCAGTTTACCGACAAAAAATTTCGTGACTTTCTGCAGGGATGAGACATTGAGCAAAGGTTCACTAGCGTAGAGCACCCCCAAGCTAATGGGCAGTGCGAAGCCGCTAACAAAGTGATCCTAAGGGGGCTGAAGAAAAGGCTCGGCGAGGCAAAAGGATCCTGGGCAGAAGAGCTTGGAAGCGTCCTATGGGCCTACAGAACGACGCCGCATTCAACTACGGGAGAAAGTCCTTTCAGACTCTCCTATGGTAGTGAAGCCATGATTCCAGTCGAGCTCGGGGAGCCGAGTTTCTGAGTTGTAAGTTATAAAGAAGCTCACAACTTGGAAGCTAGAAAGGCGGAGCTCGATATGATAGAAGAAGACCGGGATGCGGCCAAGATCCGAGAAGAAGCCCTCAAGCAGAGAGTGGCTAAAAGATATAACCAAGGTGTAATCCCGAGGAAGTTCAGAAAAGGCGATTATATCTTGAGAAGAGCCAGCATCGAAGCTCCAACCCCGGGAGAAGGGAAGCTTGCTGCCAATTGGGATGGGCCCTATAGAATAAAAGAATCCCTAGGGAAAGGAGCGTACAAACTAGAAACTCTAGAGGAAAAAGAAATTCTGAGGTCGTGGAATGCCACGAACCTTAGGAAATTTTATTTGTAATTTCTCTTATTGTAATTCATGATACCTCAGTCCGTACTCTTTCCTACCACGGGATTTTGCCCTAAGGAGGGTTTTTCCCGGGTGGTTTTAACGAGGCGGACTCGAGAAGACATAATAAATCATTCTTTTTCATATTTCTTGTTTGATATTTTATCTTAGTGTCTGAGGTGCTAACCCGTCACAATAAATTAAAACCCAAGTTGGTTAAGACTCCGAGAAGGTCAAAACCCGAGTTGGTTAAATTATATAAAAGCCCAAGTTGATTAAGACCCAAGAAAGTCAAAACCCGAGTTGGTTAAATTAAATAAAAACCCAAGTTGGTTAAGACCCAAGAAAGTCAAAACCCGAGTTGGTTAAGTAAATTAAAACCCATGTTGGTTAAGACCCCGAGAAGGTCAGAACCCAAGTCGGTTAAGTATTAAAACCCAAGTTGGTTAAGACCCCGAGAAGGTCAGGACCTAAGTCGGTTAAGTAAATTAAAACCCAAGTTGGTTAAGACCCCAAGAAGGTCAAAACCCGAGTTGGTTGAATAAATTAGAACCTAAGTTGGTTAAGACCCTGAGAAGGTCAAAACCCGAGTTGGTTGAATTCAATAAATTGAACCCGAGATGGTTACTAGAACTAAAAACCCGAGACGGTTATTAATGCGAAAGGATAAATCAACCAAGCACGAATAAGTAAAGCCGTATTACAAAACGCAAAAATGAAATCTATTATAAATCTTGGGGCCCGAGTAATATAAACTGGCACGAACCCCAGAAAAGGGAACCCGGGAAATATAAACAGTATTAAATCGGCACGAACCCTGATGGGAACCCAAATAAAAGTAAAATTGTCATAAAAGTACAAGTAAATCAAACATCAGGAACATCAGCAGTATTGGTGTCAGGAATGTTGGCATCGGGGGCAGCCTCCGAAACAAGGACATCAGTGTCGGCAGGAGGTATGGAGTGAGCTTCCCCGGGCGTGTTAGGATCAACAACCACCAGCTTCCCTTCCTCGATCTTAGTGTACATGCCGACTTGGCTGAGATCAAGGTCGGGGCGATGATGTGGACCTGGTCCTTGATGAAGTCGGCGACGGCCAGAGTAGAGTCAGCCAGGCTCACCTGCAGCTCGTCCACCTCGCTCTCAAGTCTTGAGATGTTCTGAGTCGAGGAAAGACGGAGGTCGTCCAACTCGCCCTGTTAGTTCCTCATTCTTTTTCCTCTCCTCCTTGAGCTCCGCCTCGAGAGTGCCCCGACCTTCTTCCGAAGCCTTCAGCTCGCCCTGGGTGAAAGAGAGGTCCTCCTCAGTGGTCTTCAATTTTTCCTCCATCTCCTTGAGGCGAGATTGAAGAGCTTCAATCTCTCTGGTGCTTGTATCCTGGGCCTCCCGAAGGGCGTCCAGTTCTTCTCGGGCACCCCGACCCAGCACAACCAAGGGCTCCACATGGCGAGGGACTGAAACAGTCTTCACCAAGGCCCTCTCACTCCATTGGAGGAAGTTGCGAAGATCTTTCGCCTTCTCGAGCTCGGCAGCCGCGGCCGAATTATGGATCTCCCGGTCGATCATCTCGGGAAAATTGTATTCTTTCTGGAAGGGAGAGAGACCAGAAGGACCAGAAGGGTCATGTTTCTTCTTCTTCCGAGCTTCGGAGGGGGCGGAGAGACCTAAGTCGGAGCCCTCATCTAACCCCAGATCCTTGCGCTTGGAGCTAGGAGGAGGGGGAGCAGTGGTAGCCACCACAACGGACCCCGGGGCAGGGGCAGCCGAGGTGGCAGCGGCAAAAACAGCCTTCGTGCCCGAACCGCTGGCTGCTACCTTCTTTTTCTTCTTCTGAGATAAGCAGATAGCGCGGAGGGCGTCAAGGTTAGCAGCGCTCGTCATGGTGCCTGCGAAGAAGAGAAAGATACTTGGTTAATCACGACAGTAATAAGATAGTGAAATAAAAAGAAAATAAAAGCAACGCATGTAAGTAGGATTACCGATCTCCTGTGAGAAGTCGGAGTCACTACCCCGGACCAGTTTCTTTAAAATGAGGTTCTTTTCCCGATGGGAGTCAAGGAAAAGTCGGGCAAGGCCAAACTCTGCTGGGGTCAGGTCCTTGTCTTTAAGGTCTACTGTGTAAACATCACGGTGCCAGTACAGAGGGAACCGAGGAGCACCCTCCTTTGTAGACCAAAAAGGGATAACGTTTTTCGCGGCAGAAACCCGGAAATACACCTCCTTGAAGTTGTGGACTGAATCCTCGAAGAGGGTAAAAACCTTCTGACAAGCACGAGCTCGGAGGGATACCCACCCATCGGATCCATGAGGTAGAGTGACGTCGAAGAGGTAATAGAAGGTCTTGAGGAGCGGGGGGATCCGGAGATGGTCACATATCCTCTCAAAGCCTCGGACCATAGCCCATGAATTGGGATGAAGCTGAGAGGGGGCAACCCCTGCAGTTTTTAGTATCCTCATCTGAAAGTCGGTGAACAGGATGCGAATCCCGATCCGAGTTAGGAGGATGTCATACATATAAAAGAAATCTAGGGGCTCTTGCCCATTGTTGAAAGGGACTCTTTCGTCGACTGAAGGGGCCTCAATGAGGTATTGGCCCCTTGCGTTTGTAGTGGCGGTGGTGTTTGCGTATGCGGGGATGAGGAGCACCGTCGTGAGGGAGAGTGGAGAGCTCCAAGGAGGAGGGTGCTGGAAGAAGAAGGATAAGACCTTGGGTGGAGGACCCCTAGGGTTGCACTTTGTGAAATTGGGCCAAGCTAGGAAGGCCCATCCAAGCTCCTTAGAGCTCCATTATCCTAATTGTTCTTTGGGCCAGATTTTTGAAGAAAACAAATTGTTACGGTCAATGAGTGTTATTAGAAAATTTTTTGTTAGCCCGATAATATGCTTTGGGATCTTGGTGGAGTTTATTTTAATTTTTGGAACAGGATAGGATATGGTGTTTAGTAGTCCCATTTATTTTTCTGAATGTAATTAGGAGTTTAACTATTGGGTCTTTTTTTTGCTAACAACCTTGAGGGCAAGGTTGATTTAAAGGGGTGTGTAGTTGATACGATTGGGTTATTACTAATTGGGCTTTTAATTAGTAGTTAGGCCCATTAGATTAGTAAAAGATATAAATAAAGGACTCGTTTATTGTATTAGGTAGGAAATAGATATTTTGGATGAACTTTGGTTAGTCTTTCTCCCTTGACTAGAAGAAAGAGAATTGTTCTTGCAATTATTTGTGATCTTTCAATATTATACACTATTTTTCATTACTCTTTTTTATCAATCTCTTTGGTTACAATTCAATTCATTCCTCATTATTTGCTTCCTTACTGTTATATTCTAATTTTAGTACCCAATAGTTTCTTTCTACATGGTTATCTCACTATACATTCTCAACTCATGCCATTGACACAATTGCTGTCCACTGATGTAGCAGCGCAGATCGCAGCACAATCCAACCTAGTTTCTGTCGAAAACTAAACTAAAAGCCACCTCTTGATTCAAATCGTGACTAAGCTACATACAATCCGCCAATAATCTGAAGCAATGAGCAGAGGCTTCCTGAAAATAGAGCGCAAGGTGCTTCGCCTCCTCCACGGCCCCACCACGCGCACCCACCTCACCGAAATCCACGCGCACTTCCTCCGCCACAACCTCCACAACTCCAACCAAATCCTCTCCCACTTCGTCCTTGTATGCTCCTCGCTACACAAGATGCCCTACGCCGCGCGTGTGTTCAGCCACGCGCGTAACCCTAACGTCCTCCTCTTCAACGCCATGATCAAAGGGTATTCCCTACGCGCACCTTTCCAACAATCCTTCCACCTCTTCTCCCTCATGAGGACACGCGCTATCGTCCCCGACGAGTACACCTACGCGCCACTCCTCAAGGCCGCTTCCAACCTCCAAAATTGTAACCTTGGACGCTGCGTTCACGCGCAGGTCCTCACGAACAAAACTAACGTACCTTTGGTTGTTACAACTAATGAGAAATTCTCGTATGATCCGAGTAATATTTATGACTACTCATTTTAGTTTGTAAAATCATATAAATTAATAAAAAAAATGACTGGTTGTGTGCATGGTAGTGAAGCAGACAATAAGTATGCTCAGGATGATACAGGAATTTCTCTGCAACTAATTCTATAACTAACTCTAACTAACTAACTAACTAACTAACCTGTACGTGTCATACTATTGTAGGTTGTGGGCCTTGGGTTCGAGCGTCATGGGTCGGTTCGTGTTGGTGTAGTGGAGCTGTACGCGAGTTGCAGGGAAATGAAGGATGCTAACAAGGTGTTTGATGAAATGCATGAGAGGGACACTATTGTTTGGAACTTGATGGTTCGTGGGTTTTGTGAGGTGGGTGATTTGCAGAAGGGGTTGAAACTTTTCAGGAAGATGAAGGAACGCAGTGTCGTTTCGTGGAACCTGATGATCTCTTCACTGGCACAGGGCAAGAAGGACGAGGAAGCCCTTGCGCTATTTCGCGAGATGTTGGATGAGAGTTTTGAGCTGGACGATGCCACATTGGTGACTGTGCTTCCTGTGTGTGCTCGAATTGGAGCATTGGATGTTGGAGAATGGATACACTCTTATGCAAATGATAAAGGGTTATTGAAAAAAGCCATTGCTGTTGGAAATTCACTTGTTGACTTTTATTGTAAGTGTGGTAATCTGCATGTTGCTTGGAGCATTTTCAATGGAATGCCTGAAAAAAACGTTGTTTCTTGGAATGCTATGATATATGGTTTAGCTTATAACGGAGAGGGTGAAGCTGGGGTTGACTTGTTTGAGAAGATGGTTGGTGAAGGAGTAATTCCTACAGATTCAACTTTTGTTGGGGTGCTGGCGTGTTGTGCTCACGCTGGTTTGGTAGATAGAGGGCGTGAGCTGTTTGCCTCTATGAGTGCTAAGTTTCAGCTTTTGCCGAAGATGGAGCATTATGGTTGCATTGTTGATCTGCTTGGGCGGTTTGGGCTCGTGAGGGAAGCTCATGAATTGATCAAGAGCATGCCAATGAAGCCAACTGCTACCTTGTGGAGTGCATTGCTTAGTGCTTGCCGCACTCATGGTGACAAGGAAGTTGCAGAATCGGCAACAAAAGAGCTCATTAGGCTTGAACCTTGGAACTCTGGGAATTATGTGTTGTTGTCCAACATTTATGCAGAGGAAGGGAGGTGGGATGAAGTTGAGAAAGTTAGAGTGTTGATGCAAGGTGGTGGCGTCAAGAAAGTTCCGGGGCAGAGTGCAACTGGGTAGTAGTTGCATTACAAGAATCTGGTTTTGTTGAGGGATGACTTCGTCATTTGGTTGCAACCAGTAGATAGAATATGATGCACCAACTTTACTGAAACAACTAGTGCCTGGTCCATTGGAGGATGGCATCAATCACCATTGATCTCTCACATTTATAACATGATTTGATCAATTCCAAGGATATGCGCATGAAAGAGGACAAGTGCAATTTGCACATAAGAGGATAGATACTCTTCTCAAAATAGCAATCGAGTTCAATTTTCAACAACCTTTGCAAATGATGATTGCCTAGAGTTCGAAAGGAACCAGTTGTCTCTAGAGCAGGTGGGACACTTCATCATGCATCACGCAGAAGTTTGATTCGCAGATATCAGTTCTATTTAAATGGAAGAGATCAAGTGAGCCCTTGTAGTTTCAAGTGATTCTTAAACCTGATTTTTTTTTCAATATTAATCTGAAGATATTTAACTATACTTTTCTCTATGTGAGATGAAGCACATCTATTATCTGTCTAATTGTTATTTTTTGAGTGCCATTATGTTCATGTTTGTGTATTTCATTGTGCCATACTAACAGTAACTATTTCATTTTAAATGGAACCATGCATGTTACATTGAATTATGAAATTATCATTCTTCAATTGTAAATTCTTAAGTCTAAGGCTTTATCTATTTCTTCATGCTAGTACATCTTCTCACATGAAATGAATCACTGCAGCTGCAGCTGCCAGGGTGAAGAGACTGAATCTGATCATTATAGGTAACTTTGAAGCAGTGTTTATTTCTTGTCCAATGTAATATCCCAAATTGAAGTTCCCTACACAAAGCATACCTTTTGTTCAAGCAGGAAAGATATATATACATGCAAAATAAGAGTAAATTATATTTACCTCCTTGAAACTTCGTGAAATTCATCCCAAATCACTCTTTTATCCAAATGACACTAACCTCCTCTGAATAGATTGTTCATGTGCAGTAGATAGGATACCGGTGTAATTTTCAAGAGAGGTCGTTTGATAATTTCTCAAGTTCAGTGACCTCCAAAGCAAATGTTGAAAATAAAAAGGAGATGGTGTGGATTTCACCGAACTTCAAGAGAGGTCATTGTAATTTTTCAAATGAAAAAGAAAAGGAAGTTCATGCTGATATAACTGGTATCCTTACCTGGTTGTCTGGAACCGGTGCAGCCAGCATTCAGTGCATGTCTTATTTGTTGTACAGTGGCTTTGTTGTAGAATTCAAAATTAGACAGAATCTCATCAATGCAATTTAGCACTAGCTGTGTTTCCTTAAGGCATGGTCCACTACAGAACAAACCAGTGTCCTCCGGTGGTATGTTAATTTTCCCAGATGGGTTTAATCTGTATGCTTCATTACACTGATCATAAATCTGTAAAAAGATTCAATACAACAATCACAAGAAACGGTTAAATTGTGCATATTAGAAAGGAGGCAATGTTATTCATGATCAATAAGAAGTCCAAACATGCCATTAAGAGGTTGAGTGATGTTGATGATTTGTCAAGCAAAACCAGCCAGGCTCTCATCAAATAAGGGTTAGCAGAATAATAAGCATGAAGCTACATGCTTCCTGGTCCATCTGGTTTCCATTGGACCGGTGCTCTGCGAATTTATTTAGCCTCTTTTGCCTTTCAGGCTTGAAGCTAGGGACTTGTGGTCCGTCTAATATCCATGGGACTGATCCTCTAGACATATTTAACATCTTCAGCTTTAAAGTTTAAGACTACCGGGTTTTCTACCCATTGATCCATGGGGCCTATTGTGTTATCCCGTACTCATCGTCATAATAGAGGAGTCGCGAGATCTAGTATGATTGATAGCTAACTGAATTCTTTAAGCATATAATCACAAATTTGATTCCTAACTGTGTATATAAAGAGTTCTCTCATATAAGAAAACTCTGGTCTTGAGAGGATTAATCAATACTGTCGGTAGTAGATACCTTGAGCAATAAAAAAATATACCATAACAAGGAATACATCAAACATATTTTCTTAACATAATAGCGTACCCTCTCTAATATATGCCCCTCATGTCTAATTAATATAGGAACACTTTCCGACAAATGTCATCAAATAGTTTTTACTTACATGCTTTTTGTCAAAACACGATAGAGCATTTGCAACAATGCTTTCCTCCTGCAGCTCACCCTCAGAAGCCTCTGTTCATTTTTTTTAAATAAAATATTCATATATGACCATCAAAATTTTGAAAGTCTCATAGAAGATAGCATATACTATGTAGTACTCTCCTTTGAATAATTATCCATTTCAAAAATTTTCTTTGTATTTTAATAATTGTTAATTTGAAAAATTTAGGTAATATTAATGATTCCTTCTAATAACACTCCTATTAACTGAATAGTAGAAGAGAGTAAGAATGAAAGAAGAATAGCAGTCCCCTTTTATAAGCTACTCTTAAATAAATTTCTATAACATGAAGATTTTCCCAACCTTTTTTTTAATTCTTGTGAACATTTAAAACGCACCAATTTTTCAAGGAAGGATGGAATAAATGGCTAGAAAGAGAGCCTTTTTTTTTTAAAAAAAAAATTGTTCATGTAAAAATTTTATATAGTTTTTATCACTTTTTTTTCAAATATACTGTTAAATAATATAAAAGAGAAAATAAATATAGTAAGTAATTAAAAAGAAAAATAATGAATTATAAAAATAATATTGTAAAATATATTAAATATTTTAAATTTGAAATATTATAAAATTCATGTGCGTAATTAAAATTAAAAATATATATATAAACGTAACAGTAACCTGAGTAGCAGCAAAATAAGGCGATGGATAAAAAAGTGACAACGAATAGATTTCCCTTTAGCATGAGTGCGGATTCAATGACACAATAATCCTGTGGCAGCAGAATCGAGTGCATGAGGGAGAAGCTAGAAATTTTAAGTTTAATAAATATGAATGTGCTTACCAGCGAAAGTCTAATAATGGAAAAGTAATAGAAGAAAGTAAATCAGAGGTTGGTTAACAAACAGCACCAGTTTATTTGTATTATGTAACGGATAGAGACAAATTGAGTGATAAAAGAAAGTGCAAAACCATTTACCACTCACAAAATCAAGCCTCCTAATCCTATCTAACTTAACAAGCATGCATGCATGACATAAGTGAGAACTTTTCATTTAAGTGATCTATTATGGCTTCTGACATAATATTCATTGAAGAAGGACAAAAGAGAAATGAAACAGATTGACTAATTAAAATAGAAGGAAAACAGAAAGATTGGAGATGCGGGGTATCGATCCCCGTACCTCTCGCATGCTAAGCGAGCGCTCTACCATCTGAGCTACATCCCCATGTGGTGAAAACATAGTGAGCTTAATATAACTAAATGAGGAATGCTTCTGCGATGAACTTATAGATAAATTGAATGGAAAGAAAAAGGAGATAATGCGATGAATTTTTTAAAGGGAAAAAAACATTTGAACTCCCTGAATGTTTGGGTCGTTGCAATTTAACCTATGAACTTTCAAAATGGACAATACGGTACCCTGTATGTTTTAAAACGTGTAATTTATCTCATCCGTCATATCTCCATCTATTTCTCCGTTAAATGGTCATGTGCAGTGCACATGTCATTTCTCCGTCAAATCATGCAGGATATCGTATTGCCCGTTTTTGAAAGTTCAGGGCTAAATTGCAACAACCCAAACATTTAGAGGGTAAAGTGTTTTTTTCCACGTAAAAAAATGGTATTTTAGTAATTTAATAAATGACATGTGCACTGCACATGACCATTTAACGGTGAAATGGATGGAGATGTGACGGATGGGATAAATTGCACGTTTTGAAACATACAGGATACCGTATTACCCATTTTGAAAATTCAGGGCTAAATTACAACGACCCGAACATGCAGGAGATAAAATATTTTTTTCCCTTTTTTAAATGATGATTCGTCCATTGAAAATCCGAAGAAGACTTATAATGGCCAAATGATTTGGTCAAATTCTGACGCGAAAAACTAATTAAATATATGTTAGCTCATAATTTCAATGTATGTTCTCTCTTTTTTTTTCTACCGTTCCTATAATTGGATACTGTAACTGAAAAATAATATTTGAATCCAATAAATTTTTCCTATAATGATAATTTTATATTGTTGAATGAAGTGTGAATTCTACTTAAATATTATCTTGTTAGAAAGTTAAACTTGATAATGATTACTTAATTGACTAAGTCAACAATAGTAAGAAGCAATTGTCATATTCACAACTAGACTAGACCATAAAAGTAGAAATAAAAAACTATTCAAACAATTTGATTATAATATCATAAGTTGAGTTCAAATGACACCGGTGTAACTTTAAGCAATTGTTACACCGTTCAATAAATTTTTATTGGATTAATTTTTTATGAAATTAACCGTTGGATTAGAGGTTCACATCATATAGATCATACCTATAAATTTTCAAAACAATATAAAATCATTTGATATAGTTTTGATCGATATAAAAATCAACGTAATATATTTGTTCAAAATAAACAAGAATAAGAGATATATGAATATATTCTTAATGATGTTCAATTTTAATGAAATTTGACATGAATGATCTTCACAATTAGTTATTCTAATTCAATGGTTGGATCGACAAAAAAATTATTTTATATGAAGTTATAAGCGGACCGGTGTGATGTGAACCCAACTCTAATATCATTGTCAACATCTGATAGCAAGTTATCATATGAAACTTTGTAGCAGGATAATATCAAGTTCTCATCTTCAATTTGTTATTGTAAACTTATGCGTATGTAAAGGCTTCTCTTTGTAAACATTGTGGTATGATTAAAAAAAGAGAGAGAAAGTACTCTTAGAAGAAAACATAAGTGTGTGAAAATTGAGAGAAACTTCCAATGAAATTAGTTATTATTGTGAGAATTTTGTAAGTTGTAGTATTATTTTAAGTGTGTATTAGCTTTTAATAAAGCTAAAATTTGAATATATTATTGTTCTTTTAATAGAAGTATTTTGTGATATTAAATTTTTTTTGAGTGTTTAGAATTTCTTCTCATAGTTTCAACAAGACAATGTTTTATTTTAATTGTCAACATTTGGTATCAAAACTCGATGTACCAAAATGGCAACAAGTTCAACTACAAACATACAAGAGCGAATCAAATTCAAGCAACTGTCTTCAAGTTCGATGACAAATGAAACTTTTCCAGGTGGAAACGTTTAATGAAGTTATGTTTAAAAACCAAAGAATTTTGGTGAAATCATCAAAGATAATTTTGATGAACCAACCAAAGGAGATAAAAGAAAGGTTGATAAACAAGAAGTAGACAAAATGCGTCTACTTAATGAAAGTTTTATTCTTGATTTGTCAATATGTGGAGCTATCTGTTCTTAATATATAAAATTTTGACAAAACACCCAAATTAGTCCCTGTAAAATTTCTGATCGGACAAAGTAGTCCCGTCAGAATAAAAAATCCAAAATACATCCTCCCAAATTAAAACATCGGACAAATTGGTCTTCCAAGAAAAAATTCGACAAATTAGTCTCTCAAGATTCATGGAAATGGTCAAATTAATCCCTACAAATTAATGATTTTGGACAAATTAGTCCTCCCATTCTAGGGACTAATTTGACCATTTTCATAAATCTTGAGGGACTAATTTGTCTAATTTTTTTGTTGGAGGACCAATTTGTCCGACATTTTAATTTGGAGGGGATGTATTTTGAATTTTTTATCTGGAGGGACTACGTACTTTGTCCGATAAAAAATTTTGTAGGTATTAATTTGGGTGTTTTGTTTAAAATTTTTCATGATAAAACAATAAAGGAGGTATGGAAAATTTTGCTCAAAACATATGAATGTGTTGATCTACCCAAACGAATGAAGTTGCAAGACTTAAAATGGCAGGTCCAGTTGATAAGACAAGGAAAAAATGAAATCTTTTGTGATTATTTCTCACGAATAGATAAACTCGTCAATGAAATGAAAAATATAGGTTACGAAATAAAGGAGAAAGAAATAGTGGAGAAAATCATGTGTACGTTGTCAACTCGTTTTGATTACGTTGTAGCAGCTAGCCATTGAAGAAGAAAAAGATCTCAACATAGTGACTCTAAATGATTTGAAAGCATCTTTAGAGTTACGTGAGATGCGGATGAACGAGAGTTCAAGTGGCACGTTTGAGCAAACATTAAAAGCTTAGACCAATAATAAAAATGAGGAATTTGTGCAAAGAAAGGCAAATCACCATCAATGAGGGACTTGTGCAAAGAAGGGCAAAGCACAATTCAAAGGAAGAGGAATACTCAACGAGAAAGGGGGTTGAATCGTGTTTGAAAATCGCTTCTAAAATTCCAAAACTCTAAAATCAAATCAAGTTTGGAAAATTGCCCTTCTAAGAGTGCAACGGAAATTAGTTTCAAGAAACATGTTTATGAGAGATCCTACAAAAGTTTTCTGATACTAGGTTTTAGAAGCTTTCTAAGAGTTCTTAGAAACTGAAGTTTACTTCGAAAGTAGTTGCAAGGAAATAGGACATATGTAATTGTTGTCGTGCAAAATACTTTCGGCTAACTCAACAGTAATTATTAGCCGAAACTGACAGCCTAATGATCCATTTAACTGAGGTGATTTTCGCTAAGAATGAGAATCTTATTCTTAGCTCCAAGTTTCCTGACTAAATGAAAGGGCGAGATTTTAGGTGGGAAATGACTAAATAAAGAGATTGGAAGATAAATGAAATTTTGGATTGCTATCAACAACGTACAAAGTACATCGGAATTTGAAATTTGAGACTACCTACATCTACTCCTAAGAAATCTGAAATGACAATAAGAAAACGAAAATGCAACTAAAAGCTAAGAAATAACATAAGAGTTGTGTTTTTTCTGGTGTCTATCTTCGTCAACCTCTTTTCCTTATATAGCTCCTCAGATTCGATCTTTGTTTGCGCTTTTCATGGAACCACGACCCACGTTATCGCTTAGTGCCCTTCTTCCCTCGCTTGTCGGATGTTTATGCTCATCCATTTCTTCATTCTCCACTCTTGTCGCACGTTTCCTGGAATTTCACAACCGTCTACCTTCAGTCGATTCTCCTGTTAGCCGTAGCTGAAATCCCACAATCAATCGACTACGACTATCTTTCAATCGGCTAGCGATCCCTTCGGTTGCATCCAATTCGGCTACTTCAATTCGGCTTAGTTTTTGTATCAGCTAATTTTTTTGGGATAACATATTGCCCCCTTTATATTAATCAACTGTGATCTCCCAATTGTTTAATATAACTATTCCTATCCTCTTGCCGATTCGTTTCTCATTTCCTATCACAAAAAGTGACTGTTATTCACATCATCTTTCACTTACTTTAAATGGCATGTCAGACCTGTCCCATCACCATTTTTACCCTTTCCTTTTCTAAGCTTTCTTGCTTCTTTCTTGATCTATTTTGCTTCACTCCATCTTTCTTCCAAAACACTTTCATTCGCGCACATTTCCCTCACTGCAACCATGGCCATTTTCCGTTCTATTGATCTTGCCCAAAATTTGTTCACTCTTGGTCCTTGCTCGGACGAACCTTCCCAGAGTCCACAGGACATCTTTACTTTTCCTTTCCCCCAACATATTGACCTGCCCCTGCACTCGGCTTCATCTACTTTAGCTCCCTGCCCAGCCACCCTTCATTCATGGCCTCGTTATTCCAATGATTACCACGAATGGTATAACATGCATGAATTTCATTTTGGCGAACAATGGTCAACATGGAAAATCCATGACATTCTGAAGCTAAGTCTACTCCCAAACCCTTGTTCTCCCTCTTTGATATATGCATTAGCCCAGTTCTGGAATCCAAGGGTTAAGGGATTCATTTTTCCGTTTGGTATGTGTTGTCGCTAAAAATAGTTTCAGCTAAGTGGACAGCCGAACACAACAACGTAATGATCCCTTCGACTAAAGGCGATTACGTTGAGAACGGGAATCTTGTCCTCAACTGTAAGTTCCCTAAACATCTTAGGAAAGGAAGCAAGACTTTAGGCGAGAGTAAATTAACTAAAGAGAAATGTGGGCGAAATTATAATGAATTTGAATTGAATTGAATTGACTCTCAACAAACTTGCGAAATACACCAATAATCAAGTGATGAATTCTACCTACATCTACTCCTAGAAATGAAAACGGTAAGATAAAGACTGAAATTGAATAAAAAAAGCTTGCTCTTAGCGATATTCGGGTGTCTTATTCCTAGCTAACCGCTCCTTTATATAGTCCCTATCCTTTGACCTCTTCTTGCATCTTTTCTGGCTCCATATCTCGCCACTCAGCTTCGTGCCACTTTGCTCCTCCTTTTTCGCATTCTTTTGCTCACTTGAATGCTCAATCCCATCGTTTTAGCCACTTCCCACAATTTTCGCAACTGCCGTTCAACATGCTCTTCAGCCGTATCTTCCACTAGCTGCGGCCGTAATTACTCAGCTATTGCTATCCGTTTCATTCGGCTAACCAATGCTTCGACTATCCTTACTCGGCTACATCCCTTTCGACTAACGTCTTTCGCCTATTAGCCATTTTCTTGGGATAACATAATGCCCCCTTTATATTAATCAGCCGTGTCTATTCGGCTGGTTTAATATAACCGCCATATCGCTTTTGCCGTTTCGTTTCTGCTGCGAAAAATGACCGTTAGTCACATCATCCATCTCTTCTCATAAATGGCATGTCAGCCGTGTCACATCATCCCACTTTACCAATTCTCTTCATCGTCTTTTCCTATTTCGGTTTCAGTATTTTAATTACTAATACCATGTCCTCTCAGCTTTAGATTTTCCGGATGATGCCATGGATAGCTACATCAACCAAGAGGCAGAAACTCACTCGTTGGCCCCACCTACTGACTCAACTGCTCCTTCCTCCTCCGCAGCTCCGGCAGACAAAAGCCCTTCCGCTGAGGTATCCCATGTTGACACAGCTCAGGAAACATGATTTTCCTTTGAACAATGATACAATTTAATTTTCTTCTACACAATGGTACATTTTACTTATGCTACTAACGGATGGCATGTAGCCGAATGCACTTTTCCACCCTTAGCTTTGATTACTGTGACTGGTTGGTACTTTTCCGTTCTTTGCCTATGACTCCCAAATACTGGGCCTGAACTTTTTTAGATACTGGGCATTAACACATTTTGACAATTCTGTTCCATACAAATCTTTTATATAATATGCTCCTTTTCCTAACACTCGGCTTACAATAAAGGGTCCTTCCCACTTCGGGGACCATTTTCCTTGACTGTTATCTTTGAATCCAATTGGTAAAATGGCTTTCCAAACATAATCCCCTGAAACAAACTGTTTTAACCTTACCCTTTTATTGTATGCTCTAGCTACTTTCTCTTTATTTGCTTGAATGTTTTCTAAGGCTTGGAGCCGATCACTGTCCAGCCGATCCAATTCCATGAACATAGTTTGATTATAATCATCGGCTGACAGCTGATTCTGCTTGGCCACTCTTAATGATTTCACATTAATTTCTAAAGGTAAAACTGCATCTTGACCGTAAGTCAGTCGAAACGGAGTATTACCCGTAGCGGTAGCCTTAGAATTTCTATATGCCCACAATGCTTCAGATAATTTTTCATTCCATTTTCTTGGTTGATCCTCAATCATCATTTTAATAACATCAATTAATACTCTATTCGTAGCCTCCGCTTGCCCATTCGCCTGAGCATAATATGGTGATGAGTAGATCATTCTGATCCCATATTGCTCAGCAAACGCTTTTACCTCCGAGCCTGTAAACATGGTTCCTTGGTCAGCCGTGATGGTCTCCGGTATCCCGAATGGATGTATAATTTGATTCTGAATAAAATGTATCACATCGGTTTAGGTAACCTTAGTCATCGGCTGCGCCTCAGCCCATTTGGTAAAATAATCAGTAGCCACGATAATAAAAGAATGATTCTTAGATGAAGGGGGATAGATCTTCCCTATCAAATCCATAGCCCAACCACGAAACGGCCAAGGTTTTACTATAGGATGCAATTCCTCAGCCGGTAACCTCTGAATTGGCCCATGCTTTTTGACAATCCTCACACCCCTTAGCATACTCAAAACAATCGGCTGTAATAGTTGGCCAATAATACCCGTATCAGTGAATTAGCCACCTCATTTTCAGCCCCGATTTATGAGCCCCACAAACTCCTTCATGCACTTCACCCATCACTTTCAGGGCTTCCTCATTGTTCACACACCTTAGAAGCAGCCCCTCTTGACTCCTTTTGAACAATTTGTTGTCCATAATGACAAAATTGAGTGCTCTCCGTTTAAACTTGTGACTAACACTGTTGTTGGGACTCAGCAGATATTCCACTAACTCCTTTCGCCAATCTTGCTTCCCTTGTTTATCTATATTTCCAATTAGCACTCCCCCACTGATAACCTTATATCTGGAGGCATGTTGGGCTAACATATTAGCTGTATCATTGTCTTCTCTTGGAATATACTCAATTGTCACTTCTGACATCTGGCACATTAACTCCAAAGCTTCTCGCCGTAATTCGGCTAACTCCGAACTGTGGCACTTGTATTCCCCTAACAACTGCTTAATGACCAATTGCGAATCCCCTTTTATACTCACAGCTATCACTCCCATAGATATCACCATTGTAAGTCCTGTAATTAATGCTTGATACTCCGCCTGGTTATTCGAACAATTAATGTCTAGCCGGCAGGTAAAAGCTTCTTCTGCTCCATCAGGACTTGTCACCGTTATACCTGCGCCAGCTCCCTCTTTATGTTTAGACCCATCAAAGGTCATCACCCAAGGAGTTAGCCCGACATAGGCCTGGTATTCTTCAGCCGGATCATTTACGTCCACATTTGGATGATCGGCTAAGAAATAAGCTATTACTTGCCCTTTGACAGCTCGTAATAGGACATACTTTAGATCGAACGCATTCAACTTAATTGCCCACTTCATCAAACGACCTTGAAGCACGGGTCTATTCAATAGGTATCTCACAATGTCAACCTTGCACATGACCCATACTTCCCTTGGAAGCAAGTAATATTCTAGTTTTGTACAGGCGTGGAATAAAGCCAAACACATCTTCTCAAGAGGTGAATACCTTGTTTCGGCTTCATTCAGAATTTGACTTAAATAATATATGGCTCTTTCGCCTCCATCCTCACCATCTTGGGCCAACAAGCTGCCGATACTGTCTTCGACTGCCGAAATATAAAGCTTTAAGGGCTTTTTCATTGTTGGTGGGATCAAAACTGGAGGATTTGCCAAACATTGTTTAATCCGATCGAAGGCATTTTGCTGTTCTTCTCCCCATATAAACTCATCCGTTCCTTTACATTTTAATAAATGGGAGAACACCTTCATTTTTTCAGCCGAATTCGAAATAAACCTACGTAGAAAATTGATTTTTCCAATTAGACTCTGTAGTTCTTTTTTATTCCTCGGAGGACTGGCCTCCAAAACGGCTTTGGCCTTATTGCTATCAACCTCTATTCCCTGCTGATGTACCAGGAAACCTAGAAAGTTGCCAGCCGATACCCTGAATGCACACTTAGCCGGATTCATCTTAAGTGAATATTGTTTCATTCTTTTAAACGCTTGTTCTAAATCAGCTAAATGTGCTTCAAAATCGGCCGATTTGACCACTACATCATCAATGTATACTTCCATACAAGTGCCTATTAGATCATGGAAAATAGCATTCATCGCCCTTTGGTAGGTCGCACCAGCATTTTTTAAGCCGAAAGGCATAACCACCCACTCAAAAATGCCAATGGCCCCAGGGCAACGGAAAGCTGTTTTATGTACATCTTCTTTAGCTAAGAAAATTTGATTATATCCGGAATGGCCATCTATGAAGGTTAGGAATTTATTATTAGTTGCGGCATCGACTAACATGTCGGCCACCGGCATTACATACTCGTCCTTAGGTGTTGCCAAATTTAAATTCCTAAAATCTATACAAATATGTAACTGACCATTCTTCTTAATCACAGGCACTATATTCGACAACCAATCAACATACTTAGCAGTCCTAATGAAACCTGCTTTCAACAGCCGCTCAATCTCCGTCTTGATCTTGGAGAAGATTTCAGGATTGACTCTTCTCGGTGGTTGCTTGTATGGCTTGAAACCTTCTTTGATTGGTAGTCGATGCTGCACTAAATCCCTTGACAGACCCGACATCTCATGATAATCCCAAGCAAAACACTCCTTGTATTGGTTCAGCAGCCGTATTAATGCTTGGCTCGCCTGTTCGTCCAGCAGCCCACTAATTTTGGTAACCCTCGGCTTTTCCTGCGTTCCGAGATTTACCTCCACTAATGGATCTTGAGCCTGGAATCATAATCGCTTTTGTTGAATAGATACCGGCTCCCCCTGCTCCTCGACACCTGCAATATCATCATACAACTTATTATCTTTTGTTTCTTCTATATCGGCCATCATCTCCCATTCAGCCGTTTCCTGAACAACAGTCTCGGCTAAAGAAGATTGCAGCCGTTGATATACAGATTTTTCATCAATCATCAATCATCAATAGTATGGAAAACAGTATCTGCTAGTCGTGGTTCGGCATGCAAAATTACCTTAAAACCATTATTGGTGAAATTCACAACTTTGATTTCCTCTTCCTTCCCTTGGATCAGGGCGGCAATCGGCATGAATCCAGGATCGTAATAAACTGCATCTGCCATCCTCATGTCGGCCGAGAAAGGCCGTTGGTCAGCCTCTACCACCTCAGTTTTATCGCCATTCCACATGATCAACTTTTGATGCCAAGTAGATGGTACACACTCATTAGCATGAATCCAATCTCGTCCTAACAGTAAAGAGTAATTAGTACGAGCTTCTACCACAAAGAAAATTGTATTAGTGGTCTTTGACCCTACTGTTAGAGCCGTTATGTATGAGCCCAAAGCTGTAGTATTTCCCCCTGTGAAGTTGGCAAAAGTCATATTTGTTTCCTTCAAATCCTCTTTAGTCTTTCCCAACTTCTTAAACATTACCCAGGGCATGATATTCATGATAGCTCCGCCGTCTACCAACACTCTGGTCATTGGACGACCTTCCATGTGCACCTTAATATATAACGGCTTCAGATGATACTGGATATTTCCCCGCTCGAATTGCATGATCGCCTCCGAACTTCGAGATGGTATCTCTGCCGTAGTTTCGGCAAACGATGCCCATTCTGTTTCTTCCACATATACATCCCCCTCCAAACCAGCCTGCTGTCCTCCACTTCTTTTAAACTCAACTGGTAACAATCCAATCATCGCCATCATGTTATCAGGGCTATCTACCAATTCCAGCAGATCATCGTCCTCCAGCAAACTGCTGAGCAACCCCGAATCGGCAAACTCATCGTTGAAATTTAAATTTACCAAGTTTACCGCTTCCACTTCGGCTCGTGCAACTACAGGTGAAGGTTCCGTAATTGTAGCCGAAGCTTCCGTTTCGGCCGTGACTTGAACAGCCGTTTCTTGAACAATTCTTTCTGACTCAGTCGCTATTTGTGCAACTGCAACACTCCCTTCTTCTGCCTTCAACTCCTGCTGATTCATTTATTATATTGCATCTAAATGATCAACCAGTTGTTCGGCTATGTCGCGCCCCTTTCTAGGACTCGTCACTTCTTCTCTCTCTACCACCTTTGCTTGTTGCAACATGTCGACCATTCCTTTTAATTTTTGATAGGCCCTTTTTCGTTGGAGCCTTCGTTTTTGTGACCTGGAGAGGACAAGCATCTCCTCGGGAATGGTTTTCTTTCTTGTATTTACTTGCCAAAATTCCTTCGGTTGCCCCCTAGGCTTGATCATACGCCCCATTCGACTGGGATCTTGATTAGTAATCCGGACACTTTGGCCATTTTCATGACAGCTTACCTCTACCACTTGCTTCCCTTTTTCTGGGAGAGCACTATCCTCCACAACCGGTACATTTCGAATAGCATAACCCCTCCTAAAAGGCTTTCCTCCTTGGGGTCGATATAACCGATCAAAGACGCTCAGCCGTGGTTCAGCCGGGGTCTCATGTGAAGTCTCCTTCTTCAACACCTCTTTGGTGTGCTTTCTTACCCAAGTATTCTGAGTCAGCCGTGGTTTCGGCCGCTGATTCCCATATCCTGATCCATAAACATTCTGTGTCAACCGAGGTTTTGGCTGCTGATTCCCGTAACCTGGTCCATACCACAAATGCTCTCCAGGGCCTGGCCCCCACCTAGGTGGTTTCCATTCCAAATAACCGCGAGAATACACCCTCCTTAGATGTGGGTTTTCACGTTTCCTGGCTATCACTTCCTTCGAGTCAACCTTATTGGCCTCTGCTTTTGGCCTCCAAACCCTTCCACGAAGGTTCTTGTTCATCATCTTTTCCTCCGAAACCGACACCATGTTTATGCTAGCCGGAGGGAAAGGATTGGACTCCACATTAACGACCGATTGAACCCGATCAGCAAGCTTGAACCTACCCTCTTTCAACCCCTTCTGAATGGCATTTCGAAATACCAAACAGTTTGTGGTAGGATGGGTCCAAGAATTGTGCCACTTACAATATTTCACCCCTTTTATCTTCTCGGCTGGTGGAATTTCATGACCTTCAGGTAACTTCAGCTGTTTATCCTTCAAGAGGAAGTCGAAAATTTGTTCTGCCTTCGTGATATCAAACAAATACGGCTCCCTACTTCCTGGTTTAACTCTCTCCTTCCCTTTCGCAGCTGTGAGGGCAGGACATGAGTATACCTCATTCTTTTTCAAAAGCTCAGCTACCATCACTTCTCCAGCTGGAGATTCCTCTTCATAAACTAACTCTTCATCATCTGATTCCCCTTCAACTACATTGATGTTCTGAGGAGGCTTGTTGATCGCGAAGCGACCCACTCTTTTCAGCTCTTTCTTTTGGATCAACCGTTCGTACCTGACGGCTTTCTCGGCTAATTGTCCAAAGTCAAAATAGTCCCCAACTAACAACCTCTCTCTCAGCTGAGTGTTCATGTTATTCACAGCAATAGCTGTACACTCTCCATCCGATATTTGAGCACTGCATATCCCTCGAATCTTTCTAAACCTTTCAAGAAAATCTCCAACTGGCTCTTGCCCTTTCTGCTTGATAGCAATCAAATCCAGCAAAGAAGCTTCAAGCCTCGTCTTGTAGAAACGATCATGAAAGGCCCTTTCCATATCAGCCCAGCTATTGATAAAATTTGGCGGCAACGATGAGTACCAAGAAAACACTATCCTAGTCAGAGAGGACGGGAACAGTTGAAGTCTCAGATACTCATTATGCCCGGCCTCAGCACATTGTACTGTAAAGCGGCTAATATGTTCCATGGTAGATTTTCCATCTTCACCTGAAAAGGTAGTGAAGATGGAAAACTGCCCAGACCTTAACTGCATCCGCCAGACCTTAACTGCATCCGCCAGAGATGGTCGAGGCCTATCTTGTTCGTAATACTCCCGTTAGTCCCACCGGGCGTGCCAATTATGTTGTCGCTAAAAATAGTTTCAGCTAAGTGGACAGCCGAACACAACAACGTAATGATCCCTTCGACTAAAGGCGATTACGTTGAGAACGGGAATCTTGTCCTCAACTGTAAGTTCCCTAAACGTCTTAGGAAAGGAAGCAAGACTTTAGGCGAGAGTAAATTAACTAAAGAGAAATGTGGGCGAAATTAGAATGAATTTGAATTGAATTGAATTGACTCTCAACAAACTTGCGAAATACACCAATAATCAAGTGATGAATTCTACCTACATCTACTCCTAGAAATGAAAACGGTAAGATAAAGACTGAAATTGAATAAAAAAAGCTTGCTCTTAGCGATATTCGGGTGTCTTATTCCTAGCTAACCGCTCCTTTATATAGTCCCTATCCTTTGACCTCTTCTTGCATATTTTCCGGCTCCATATCTCGCCACTCTGCTTCGTGCCACTTTGCTCCTCCTTTTTCGCCTTCTTTTGCTCACTTGAATGCTCAATCCCATCGTTTTAGCCACTTCCCACAATTTTCGCAACTGCCGTTCAACATGCTCTTCAGACGTATCTTCCACTAGCTGCGGCCGTAATTACTCAGCTATTGCTATCCGTTTCATTCGGCTAACCAATGCTTCGACTATCCTTACTCGGCTACATCCCTTTCGACTAACGTCTTTCGCCTATTAGCCATTTTCTTGGGATAACAGTATGTTGACCCCCACGGTTATGGACGTGGCAGCCATCCTCAGGCTTCCATGCCATGGTGCTGAAATTCCACCCCTTTACACTTCATCTTCGTTTCTCTGGGAGTGATTTTCCAAAAGGCTCATGCCTCATATTCTTCCTTCATTTTGGCTAACCTTCAAACCCAACATCGTCAGCCGAGACTGGCGGAGCATAAAGCTTTTCTCCTTTATTGAGTCTGTAAGTATTTCGTATGCACAAACTCATCCGCAGTGGTTTTAGACTATTCCTTTTTAGTCGACGCTATTATGTCTGATCGTAGTTTAGAATTAGCTTCCTATTTCATCTCTTGCTTGTACAAGGCAATGAATGAAATAGTAGAATGTCTCAATTCCAATTCTTCTTTCAGCAATATCCAAGGACCATTATGGTTTCTTAATCTGTGGATCACTCTTTACCTTCCAAAACTTCTCCCAAATGATCTTGTAGAGCATGATCATTTTTCAGTGTATGGTCGTAAATACCAAGTTTTACCCACTTTTTCCTCACCTGCTTTTGATTACATTAACACTCTTTTTTGTATCAGTCGTCAAAATCCTCTCTCTTTCTTCCCCTATCATGGCCATGAAAGCGGCCCTGACTGGGTACGAATCGATCCTTCCTCAGCTGGTGCTTCAGGGATTGCCCTGTTAGAATCTTTTCTCCCTTCTGTGTTGGTGGCGCGCGACCTCCCTACTGGGATTCGGCCGACATCCCGAAACAACAAATCCTCTGTCGAGCCCTACAATCCTCGTTGGTTTGCGCGCCAATTCGACCTCATTCAAAGTATCCCCACATTGATCGAATCCTTAGTCATTCATGGGAAGAGGCCAATACTGACAACAGAGGATCTTGGCCAACTAGAATCAAGATATGAAGACATCCATTCATCTTTTCGGCTATCTCTGTTCAATCCTTCTCCCTCCAAAAATGCAGATTATGACAGTTGGTGGTCAAACCTTTACCATTTCGTCTTTCCTCAAGAGCCAGACTTTTATATGGCCAAATTTTTAGCTGATGAAGAACCTTCATGCAACAAGAGGAAATCAGGCGAATCATCTCTCAACCAACAGAAAAAGAAAAAGGCTAAAGGTATTTCCTTTTCATTCATCGTTCCATGCTCTTTCTCTTAATCATTACTTTTTATAACCTATCCATTATTATTTACTCACAGGTTCCGCAAACCAGCCGAGCAAGCTAGTTGTAGTACCTCATCAATCCCCACCAAGCAAGAAGTAGATAAAGAAGAGGAAGAAGAAGAAATTGAAGAAAACATGGCCCCAGCTACCAATCTCCAACCCCGCCGTAGATTCAGCAACCGAGTTCGGGCCCAAGTGAAGGTATTTTCTCCAACTCTTCATTTTATCATTACTTTTTTTTCTTTTTCACTCAATATAACTGCTTCTTCTGGTTATTTCAGAAAACTCAACCACGATCACGGTAGGCTGACGCCACAGTTGTTTTGGATGAAGATCCAAAGCCTTCACCTCCTCGCTCTAAGGCCATTGTAACCACCCAAGAAGAAACTACTGTCCAAGAAAGTCAACCAAGTTTGTTGGATGTTGTTCCCCTTAGTGTTTCTGCTCCAGTAGCTGTAGAAAATGAAAAGATGGATCAGTATTTCTCAGCCCTGTTTGTCCAGGAAACCCCAGGATATTCACCGTCATCTCGGCTGATGAAAAGAGCACAAGCCATCTTATCTTCAGCCGAGCTCCCGAATTCATCCACTCCCTCTGAACTGCAAAATATCCTAGACTCTTTAGCCACATCAGAAGAAGTCACTACAGAGTATAAAGACTGGTGTGCCCGCTTCTCTCTCTAGCTTGTTCCTCTGTGTTATTAGGCTACTACCGACGCTGAATTGGTATCTTCCAGCCAACAACGACTAGAACGCTTATCCCAGCTGGAAAGCACCAAATCTGAATTGATCAAAGCATATCTAGCTCGCCGTGAAGCCAAGGAGCAAGCTGTTCAGCTCAAGGATTCGGCTATTAAGCGCCAACAAGAGCTTCAAATCAAGATAAAAGAAATGTAGAAGGAACTACAAGAGCTGGGCCCCATGATAGAACGCCACGAGTAGGAGAACGAGACCCAGCTGAAGGTTCAGAGAGAGTTATATGTTAAAGCTATCGAACTTGATCCTGAGATCAGTCGGCTTTAGAGGGAGAAGCCTCGACTGGTGACTGAGCTGAAAACTGGTCAGGGGGTACTCCTACAAGCTAAAGAGAAATGGTCCAACCTTGAAAAATCTTAACCAAATCCTCAGCCTGTACCATCCCCAAGACAACCATATTCTCCAATTGAGAATAAAGGTAATATGCTAATTTCTGCTTTCCCTTCTTTTTACTCCCCTATTTTATTTCTCTTACTTAAATAAATGATCTTCCATCTCTGGACTTCTCCGAGGATGCTATGGACTCATATATCAGTCAAGGGGCGGGAAATCAACAAACAACCATCGTTGTTAATGAAAACTCCCACTTGGTTTCAGCTGATGTCCCTCAAGAAGCTATCTGTGATCCTGCAGCAGAGTCCTCCTCAGTCGAAACCATTCTTGTACCTCCAATACTACTTCTTTGATTTATCCTAAGCCTGTTACCTCCGATGAACAAGATATCTTTATCTTGACAATTGGAACTGAATGCTATTAACGGCTGGCATGTAGCCGATTCGACTTTTGGCACTTTTTTTTCACTCATTTCGGCTACACCTTAGTCGTGGATATTTTACCTTTCTTGGCCCACGACTCCCAAATACTGGGCATAAACTTTTTTAAGTATTGATCATTAACACATTTAGCTAAGTCTACTCCATGCATGTCTTTTATATAATATGCTCTCTTTCCCAATACTCGACTTACAATAAACGATTATTCCCATTTAGGAGACCATTTTTCCCTTAGCTATTTTCCTTGAAGCTAACTAGCAGGATTGCCTTCCAAACATAGTCCCCTATCGAAAACTGTTTTAGCCCCACCTTTTTATTGTATGCTTTAGCAACTTTCTGTTTATTAGCATGAATAGTTTCTAAAGCATGAAGGCGATCTTCATCTAGCTGATCCAGTTATAGAAACATAGCCTGATTGTATTCATCGGCCGTCAGCTGATGCTGCCTGGCTACTCTTAAAGATTTTATATTAATCTCTAATGGCAATACTGCATCCTGGTCGTATGTCAGCCGAAATGGGGTATTCCCCGTAGCCGTAGCTTTAGAATTTCGATATGCCCATAATGCTTCAGAAAAAGTTTCGTATCATTTCCTAGGCTGATTTTCAATCATCCTTTTAATTATATCAATCAACGTTCTATTAGTATCCTCCGCTTGGCCGTTCGCCTGAGCATAATGATAACGTCGGTTTTGCTAATATTTTATTCCCTTAATTTGAGCAATTGTATGTAATTCTTTACTCTATTCTTAGTCTTTTGTTGTGTTTATTACAACTTGGATTTATTTGGAGCTTAATGGAAATAAAGACTAATTGAATATGTTTTATGATGTTTTTGCAATTCTAGGATGACCTTTGCACTTGATCTCTGATATCTAGTGTTTGTGATATAGGTCATGCCAATTATAGGAGCAATAGACATCAAGAACAGAGCAAAGAAGTGAACCAGGGAATCTGCAGCAGGGATGGCCGCGCGTGACCGCCCTAGCGCCCGCCATTGCAGAATCCTTGTTCTGCAGACTTATGCAGGGGCGTTTTTGGAATCACTTTGACAATTGTCTCCACTATTTATACCAACATTAGCTCGACCAGAAGAACATTTTTTACACTTTTTAACATCTCTTTTTACATTCTCTTAGGGTTAGACATTATTTTACATTCATAGTTTTATTTCCTTGTCGTTTTCCTTTCCCGCTAGGATTTACACTTCTCCATTCTTGCCCTAAACACCGGTTAACCCACTCTGATACTTCCTTCTTCATACCCGGCTACCAAAACATTTTCTTCAAATCTTGATACATCTTGGAAGCCCCAGGGTGAATGGTGAAATGGCTCTTATGAGCCTCCTCCAAAATACCATTTTGGAGGTCACCATGAGCGGGTACACAAATTCTACCCTTACATCTCCACAATCCATCTCCGTCTTGACAAAACTCTCTCACTCTTCCCTCTTGTACCGCCCTCAAAATTCCTTTGAACTCCTCATCCGTCACTTGGGCTCGTGCAATGTCTTCCTTGAACTTACTTGAGACCATAAGGTGACTTACTCTCATGCTCACTAGGGTGAAAGACACTCCTAGATTAAGGTTCCTAAAATCTTCCAATAATTCCATCTCCTTAATCATCATATGGGATACATGAAGCATCTTACGACTCAAGGCATCTGCCATTGCATTCGCCTTCCCAGGGTGATAATTCAAACCAAAATCGTAATCCTTTAGAAACTCCATCCACCGTCGTTGCCTCATGTTTAACTCTTTCTGATCAAAGAGATACTTCAAACTCTTATGATCAGAGAAAACCTCAAATCTCACCCCGTATAAGCAGTGCCTCCAAATCCTTAAAGCAAAAACTATTGCCGCAAGCTCCAGGTCATGGGTAGGATAGTTCACCTCATGTGGCTTCAATTGCCGTGAAGCATATGCCACTACTTGGTGATGTTGCATTAATACGCAACCCAACCCTTTTCCCGAAGCATCGCAATACACTTCAAAAGGTTCGTTAGGATCGGGCACAACAATTACGGGTGTGGTGGTCAATCTTTTCGTCAACTCCATAAAACTTTTCTCACACTCCGATGACCACACAAATGAGGAATTCTTCCTAGTGAGCTTGGTTAAGGGTAAAAAAAGCTGTGAGAATCCCTTAATAAATCTACGGTAATAACTGGCCAGACCTAAAAAGCTCCATACTTCCGTAACCGTGGTAGGTCTTTCCCACTTTACTACTGCTTCAATCTTACTAGGATCCACAACTATTCCTTCCGCCGAGACCACATGACCCAAGAACTTAACTTTTTTCATCCAAAACTCGCATTTACTCAATTTAGCATACAACTTCTTTTCCTTCAACACCTCCAACACAAACCTCAAATGACTTTCATGTTCTTCCTCTGTCTTATAATAAATTCAAATGTCATCAATGAAGACAACCACAAACTTATCCAAGAACGGCCGAAAAATCCTATTCATATAATCCATGAACACTGCCGGGGCATTAGTTAGTCCAAAAGACATAACTGTGAACTCATAATGCCCATAGTGAGTCCTGAAAGTCGTCTTTGGTATATCCTCCTCTCTGACTCTAATCTGATGGTAGCCTGACCTCAAGTCTATTTTGGAAAACACTCTAGCTCCCTTCAACTGATCCATCAAATCATCAATCCTAGGGAGGGGATACTTATTCTTTATGGTCACTTTATTCAACTGTCTGTAATCTATGCATAACCTCATACTTCCGTCTTTCTTCTTCACAAACAACACCGGCGCTCCCCACGGTGAGGCACTTGGCCTAATGAAACCCTTATCCAACAACTCTCCCAATTGGGTCTTAAGTTCTCTTAACTCACTGGGTGACATACGGTACGGGGCCATAGAGACAGGCCCGGTTCCCGGAACAAGACCAATACTAAACTCTACCTCTCTAGGTGGAGGAAACTCTATTATGTCATTAGGGAAAACCTCGGGGTATTCTCTCACAACTGGTATAGCAGCCAAAATTGGCGTGACTTCTATGTTGTTTGAGGCAAGAAAAACAAGACTTTTATCTATAACCCCACTTTGTCCCACTTCCACAGGATGAACCAACAGACTAAAAGAGACGATGGAAGATTCAGATGTAGGAATACTATGTGAGTCAAGAAATATAACAGACTTAGCATAACAATCTAACATAATTTTATGTATTGACAACCAATCCATACCCAGACATAGGTAAGCATATAAGATCGAAGGTGAATGACCTATTTCCTAACATAAACTGACACTTAATGCAAACAGTACAAGTCTTTATGGGTTTGGCTGTAGGTGTGGAAACGTATAGGTCATATGGTAACTCACACATGGCTAAATGCAATTCCCTAGCATGCTTATATGATATGAATGAATGAATAGCTCCGGAATCAAAAAGTACAACTAACTCTTGATCCTTAACCTTACACTTACCCTTAATCAGATCATCGGACCGAGATGCATCCTCTGCATTTACTGTGAAGACCCTTCCCTTGTGCTGAGGCCTGGAGGGGGTCGGAGCTGCTGTGATCTGTGGTTGAGAGGACATATGACAATCCTTTACGATATGTCCCGGTTTACCGCATCTATAGCACACGTTCTGCCCTACAAAACAAACCCCTCTGTGTGCCTTATTACACTGTGAACAAATAGGCGTCTTTGGAACTCTAGTAGTAACTGCCGGACGAGACAGAGGTGGTCCCTGTTGAGGTCGGGCACGATTAGGGCCCCTGAACTGTCGGGATGGAAATTGGCGAGGTGGGGGATGTTGTCTCTTGAACTGAGGAGCTTGTGGTGCCAAACTCCTCCTAGTAGTCTCTATAGAACTACTCTCTCCCAGATGGCATGTGACAGAGCACCGGAGCGTCGTTATTTCTCCGGTACTCTGGAGCAATTTAGAAAAGGGTTTTGAAAATGGTTTACTGCTGAATTAATCTCAATACAAGCTTGGTAACAAGTAGTAAGACTGACTCAGGTCGTCTCTCAAGGAATCTGTGTGGCAATCATTGATTCAAACTTAGCAATAAATAAAAAGGGGGGGTTTTGGTTTGTTGTGCAAAGAAATTAAATTGAAAACAAGTAAAGGCGATTGAAATAAAAAGATTAAATGCGAGTGCGGAATAAGTAAATTGGCCTGAATTAAAAGTGACTCAAATGTAAAGAAACAGGATTAAAGGCTTGAATTGAAAAGAGCTCAGAAAGTAAAGAGATTGCTGAATAAAATCTTTATATCAAAGAAACGAGGGAGAGATTAAAGGTGAACTCTCCCTAAAAACAAGGTTTAATGTAAAGGCAACAACTGAAAACAAGGAAAAGTAAAGACAATGAATTAAAATGGATGTTCAGAATAGTATGCAAAAACTGGAAGTAAAGGCAAAATTCGGCGCACCCAGTTACGCGCGCATGATTGCCTGGGCGGTGTGCTCTCTGCCTGGGTGGTTGGTGCGTTACTGTGAGCAGTGAGTCAGCTTTCCTTGGTTTCCAGACGCAATTTCCAACATATCTTATGATTACCTGTTCCTGAGAAGCCATAATACTAACAAAACACATCAAATGCACCAGTGGCAACAATTAGAGTAATTAATACGCAAAATGATACTAATACTCGAAACAGTAATGCAACTCAAATATTGCGTAAGAACCCAATTTAAGCATGATTGAGAGCATACAATTACTCAAGTTATGAGGAGAAATAAGCATGAAAATACGGTTTATCAGCATGCCTGCTCATGAACTCTACATGCCTCGACTAACTGTGCATAACTATCAAAATGAAGATGATTCATTGTTCTCTGCATCTCTTGTGACAACCCATTCCGATACTTCATACATTTCCTTGAGTCGATTCGTTAGGAGAAGGAGCTCGAGTTTCTCAGCCTCCACCAAGGGACCATGACCGTTCCTGAGTATACTGCAAAATTCGAGGAGCTCATCAGATTCTCCGAAATCTATCAAGAGAACCCCATGGAAACTTGGAAGTGCATGAAGTTTTGTGCAGGGCTGAATCAGGACATCAAGAGGATGGTCAACTATATGAAGATCAAGGACTATAGTGAGATGGTGGATACATGCAGGATTGTGAGGAGACGAGCCGTCCAGTGGCTCCTCCACGGGTCGAGGCTCCGAGGAGGGGTGTGACACCACAACCAACTAGCCACCCTACCCTTACTCACTCTCAGCCGTATGGTTAGTCCCGCCCACAACAACAGCAGCAGATACCACCCTAGCAACAGCAGCGCCTAGAGCACTGCCCGCCCCACCCCCATGTGCCATGTGTGGCAAGCCTCACGGCGGTCAGTGTCGCGCTGGTCAGAACGTGTGCTACCGATGCGGTGCCCAGGGTCACTATGCTAGCGAGTGTCCCACCAGAGGATCTCAATCTTCTTCCTTTTTTAGGCCACAACACCAGGGATGAGTGTTCACTATTACAGCAGAGGGCGCGGAGCGGTCCAACGTTCTCTTTAGGGTAATGTGTACCATTTTGGGTAAAGCCTTAGTTGTACTTTATGATTCTGGTGACACGCATTCATTCATTTTACATGATCATGCTAGGACCCTAGGATTGCATATGTCAGAGCTACCCTTTGATCTGTTAGTATCTACCCCTATTGTTGCACCTATTAGGACATGCTTAGTTTGCATGAAGTAGGTTTCATATATACGGTAGGAAATTCACCTTTGATCTCATCTGCTTGCCCATGACAGGTCTAGGCATTATCTTAAGCATGGATTGGTTGTCCACCAATTAAGTCCTGCTTGATTGTCATGCTAAATCTGTGATCTTTCCTTGTGTTCCTTCTGCATGTGTCACCCTTGTAGACTTATATGTTAACGCTATTAAGCTTAACTGTTGTGGGATTATGAGCAATGCTTATATGTTTCTCGCCGCTAGTGAGATTGAGAAGGGTCAAGTGTTGAACGAGTTACCCATAGTGAATGGCTACCTGGAGGTTTTCCTTGAGGACATACCTGAGTTTCCCCCAGCTAGAGAGGTAGAGTTTGCAATAGATTTGATGCCCGGGACAGGACCCATATCCATAGCACCTTATAGGATGGCACCCACAAAGTTGGATGAGCTTAAGACACAGTTGGGGGAGCTCTTGGAAAAGAAGTTTGTCAAGCCTAGTGTATCACCTTGGGGAGCGCCGATTATGTTTGTGAAGAAGAAGGACAGAAGTATGAGGTTGTGCATAGACTATAGGCTGCTGAATAAAGTGACCATTAAGAACAAGTACCCGCTGCCTAGGATTGACGATTTGATGGATTAGTTGAGAGGTGCCTAGGTGTTCTCGAAGATAGACTTGAGGTCTGGGTATCATCAGATTCAGGTGAGGGATGAGGACTTCCCTAAGACGACTTTCAGGACTCGTTATGGTCACTACGAGTTCACGGTCATGTCTTTTGGACTGACCAATGCTCCGGCGGTGTTCATGGATTACATGAACAAGATCTTTAGACCCGACTTGGATAGGTTAGTTGTTGTCTTCATTGACGATATTCTTATCTATTCAAAGACGCATGAGGAGCATGAGAGCCACTTAAAAGTGGTGTTGGAGGTGCTGAAGGGAAAGAAGTTGTTCGCGAAGCTGTCTATATAGTGAATTATGGATAAATGAGGTGGAGTTTTTGGGACACGTGGTTTCCAAGGGAGGCATCTCCGTAGACCCTAGTAAGATAGAGGCTGTGATGAGTTGGGAGCGACCTACTACGGTGACGAAAATTTGGAGTTTCCTTGGGTTAGCGGGGTATTACTGTAGGTTTATCTCGAACTTCTCCCAGATAGCATTACCCTGGACAAAGTTTACTAGGAAGAATGTTGCTTTTGTTTGGACAGACAAGTGCGAGAGAAGTTTCACGAATTTGAAGAGCAGGTTGACCTCGACTCTAGTGCTTATATTACCAGCCCTAGTGAGCCCTTTGAGGTTTACTGTGATGCTTCGGGGAAGGGGTTGGGTTGCGTGCTTATACAACATCGCAATGTTGTGGCATATGCTTCACGACAGTTGATGCCACACGAGCTTAATTACCCGACTCACGACTTGGATCTTGCGGCGGTAGTGTTTGCTTTGAAGATATGGAGACATTATCTCTACGGAGTCAGGTTTGAGGTGTTCTCTGATCACAAGAGCCTCAGGTACTTGTTTGATCAGAAGGAGCTGAACATGAGGCAGAGGCGCTGGATGGAGTTCCTAAAGGATTATGATTTTGAGCTGAACTACCATCCAGGGAAGGCGAATGTGATTGTAGACGTGTTGAGTTGTAGGACGGTGAGCGTAGCCCACATGATGGTCAGAGAGGCGCAACTGATAGAGGAGTTTAGAGACCTTGACCTAGGAGTGACCTTTACCCCCACCAGTGTGAGAGTGAGTTATGTTCTGGTGTCGAGTGTTTTTCTAAAGGAGATAGTTAGAGCCCAGCAAGAGGACGAGGAGTTCGGTAAGGTTCTGAAGACTGTTAGTGAGGGGAGGATGCAAGGTTTTAAGATGGACGGAGATGGCCTTTGGAGGTTTGAGGGACGAGTTTGTGTTCCTGCGAGTGGTGATCTGCGGAGAGCGATTTTGGAGGAGGCTCATAAGAGCCATTTCACCATTCACCTTGTGATAGATAAGATGTACCAGGATCTATGCAAGATGTTCTGGTGGTAGGGACTGAAGAAGGATGTTGCTGGGTGGGTGAGCAAGTGTCTGGTCTGTCAGAAGGTGAAGGCAGAATACAGGAGGATGTCGGGTTTGCTTCAGCCGTTGAGTGTGCCCGAGTGGAAGTGGGATAGCATATCCATGTACTTTGTGTCTGGATTGCCGAGGACTCAGGCGGGACACGATGCGGTGTGGGTTATCGTTGATCGGCTAACCAAGTCGGTTCACTTTTAGGAGATCAGGATGACCTATCCTTTGGAGAAGTTAGCAGAGATATATGTCGAGGAATTAGTAAGATTTCATGGTGTGTCGAAGATGATAGTTTCAGATCGTGATCTGAGATTCGCATCTCGCTTCTGGGGAGCTTTCCAGAGGGCGCTTAGCTCAGAGTTGAGCATGAGCACGGCGTACCATCCACAGACGGATGGACAGTCTGAAAGAACGATTCAGACTCTGGAAGACATGTTGAGGGCTTGTGTGTTGGATGGTAGGGGGAGTTGGGACAAGCTGTTGCCCTTGATAGAATTCTCCTACAATAATAGCTACCGGGCAAGTATAAGGATGACGCCTTTTGAGGCTTTGTACGGAAGGAAGTGTAGATCACCCCTATGTTGGCATGATCCCGGTGAGGCGAGTGTCTTAGGACCCGACCTTGTGAGAAAGACCTCGGAGCAGGTGAGGATGATTAGGGCGAGGATGTTCGCGGCCCAGAGCCGCCAAAAGAGCTATGCTGATCAGAGGAGGAGACCCTTAGAGTTCTCAGTGGGCGAGAATGTCTTTTTGCGGGTTACCCCAACGACAGGTATAAGACGAGCCATGAAAGTAAGAAAGCTTAGCCCTAGGTACCTTGGTCCTTTCGAGATCTTGAGTCGTGTCGGGCCAGTCGCTTACCGAGTGGCCTTGCCTCCCAATCTTTCAAATTTGCATAATGTTTTCCATGTCTCTCAGTTGAGTAAGTATCAGTCAGATCCTAGTCATGTTCTAGAGCCAGAAAGCGTACAACTAAGGGATGATTTGAGTTTTGAGTTGCCCCCTATGAGGATAGTTGACCGTGGCGTCAAGAGATTAAGAAGTAAGGAAGTGCCTTTGGTCAATGTGGCTTGAGGCGGAGGTCATCTAGAGGACTTCATCTGGGAGCTTGAGGACAAGATGCGTCGTCAGTTTCCACACATGTTTACAGGTATGAATTTCGAGGAAGAAATTCTTTTTAGGGGGGAGAAAAGTAACAGCCCAATCTTTAATAAGTCATTAATTAAGGAAAATTAAGGGTAATGGACCTTAATTAGAATTTAATGGGATTCGAGTGGATAAGTTTCTCCTATTTAAAGTATGGTATGTTATGTGATTTATGTGTTTATGTGTATGTTTTTTGTGATGGTTGAGGTTAGGAGTGATATGTAAAGGTTATAGCACGAGTCGGTACGTTTTAGAGGTGTTTTGGGGCCTCTGCACGACCCAGTAATCGATTACCATCCCGTGGTAATCGATTACAGCCCTTTGACTTTCGAATCTAGGCATTTTTGCTGACTGTAATCAATTACAGGCACGTGGTAATCGATTACAGTTTGTGCTGAGAGCGTTTTTAGTGCGTTTTAAGTTACGTCTCGACCCCTCGACGACTCTAAGCCATGCATACCTGAGCCACCACGTGAGAAATCCTAACACACACATTAGTAAACTCTGAGAACACTTTCTCTTCACTTTGAGCCTCCATTGTTCTTCCTCTCTCTCAAAAACACAAAAGCCATAGCCAATCTACACCACGAAACTCATATCAAAACTCATCCTATCAAGAAACCGATCACATATTCTTAATCCTCACACAAAAACACATCTTTCTACTGATTGCAAATCATCAATAAGAGTCGTTTTCATCACCACACCGTTCGTGGGTCTAGAGAGAAAGCTAGAACGAGGGTTTCTCCGGGAAAGGATTGTCTCTACGTGTTTAATAGAATTTCTTCAAGAGGTAGGGGTTCTAGACATTCTAATTGCTCTGAATTTTCGTGCATGTTGCCGTATATTGATTCAATTATCGTTGTTGATTGTTTTTCCCATTGGGGTTCATGAAAGGGTTATGTTTTACCGATTAGATTCCAAAAAGAAAGTGTTTGATCGATGTAAAAGTGTTTTAAAATGTATTTTACCTATTGATGTTCATGTACCTGTGTTTTCTATCAGTTGGGATGATTCTAGATTAATGTTTTGGCCATTGGCTATTGAAAAACGTGTTTTGGAACCCTAGAATCTGAATTCCCACGTTCGTAATCGATTACCATGAGTTCGTAATCGATTACGAGCTGAGAATTTCCAATCGCAAGAAAATACAGCTCTCTATTAATCGATTACAGAGGGTTGGTAATCGATTACAATAATCGATACAGACCCGTGGTAATCGATTACAGCACTGCATCTTTTACGACAATTAACTGTTTTGACCATTTATGTACCCTAATGTGTTCTACGACTTGTATGAATGTTATATATGATTTATGTATGATTTATATATGGTTATACGAGTTGTAAAGTATGCTTATATGTGATTATGTGATGATGTTAATGTTATGATATATATGCATATTATATTATTAGTTACGTAATAAAGACAAAGACATCATTGGGTGGCGCACAGATGAATTAAAGACGTCACTGGGTGGCGCGTAATTAAAGTTTAAGACGTCACCGGGTGGCCCACAAAACACATAGTAGCTAGCCTTCGGCTTGCGTTGAGGATACAAGGTCCAGAGTATTTAGAGTGCTTTAATCTTATGATCCTATGCCTCGTTTTCTTCTTCCCCATGATACTTCTGAGCCAGCAACAACAAGGGCACAAACCCTTTGGGACTAAGCAACCTTTTCATCCCATCCTGCAGTAGGAAGACTTCATGTTTAAACTTTTTGAATAAGAAAACAACCGCAGAGGTTACCAAGCTACTCCTCCCCCTCCAGAAGCGGGTCCAAGTGATGATACCTTGCCTCCTGAAACACGTTCTCACCTCGGTGTCAAGGAGCACGTTGTGGAGATGTGCAAGCTTTTGCGCTATATTGCTAGGAGAAGTTAGCTGGTGAATGTATGTGATGGTGTTTACTCCGTAGCCACCCCTTTTTGGTGTACCAAAGGGGGAGAAAGTATTAGAAAATAATTTGGCTAGGATAAACGATAGGCTAGAAGTTAGTGGGAGAATCTAAGTCTTTTTGTAATCTTTTGGCATTTATTTTGTAATATATATTTTTTGGCATCTATTAGTATTATTTTGGCATCTTGTATTTCCTTCTTTGTATATTGATCATTTTAATGAAATACAAATGCATTTTCAAAAATATATTGCAATGAATTTTTTACTTGCTTTTATCTTACAAGAAAGCTTCTAAGAAGACAACAATAATTTCTCTCAGAAACTAAGGTTATCATCTAAGAAAGCTGAAATGCATTCTGAGCAAGTTCTAAACTTAATCAGAAAACATTTCAATACATCAAACAAAATGTTTACCTTAAAACTTTATTTGTTATCATCAAAAAGGGGAAGATTGTAAGCTCCAAAATCCCTTCTAAGAGAAATTAAGTGTTAAAAACTCTCTTATGCGATCCAAATGTTTTAATGATAGCAACCTTAAGTTAAAGGTTAAATATTTTGGTTGATGAAGGCTAATGTGTGTGCTAAGTGAACACTCAGAAAGCTATGTATGGGAAGAACATCCATTCGGGTGAGTAATGAGAAATTGTGATGGGTGAGCGTCTCAACTCCCATAAATTTAATTATTTATAAAACCAAGTTCCCCTAATATAGTTTAGTGGAAACCAGGGTCGTCTCTCACAAGGAATGACTAAGGAAGTAATACACGAGACTAGTCGTATGAGGGTTGTCACAAATTGGGGGTTTTTTGTTTGAATGCAAGAGAAATAAATTTGGAATAATAAAAAGCAGTGGTTTATGAGGTAGAACATTCATTAGGACATTTATCATTGGCTACAAAAGAATGCATGAGTTGATTAATTACGCAAGAGTTAGATCTAACCCTATTGTTGTGATTCTAAGAGTTGATTGCCTAGAACAAGATTAATCAGTGAGATCTCACCTTTAGTTTCGTTTTCAACAATCTTAAAAGCCAATCACATTAATCTAATTAAACAGACTAATCATCCAATTAATTAATCATTACCAATTCTTGATATGCCATGCATCAATTAATCAATTAATACATAAACACATGCCAATGAATTGACTTGACTCAATCGAGTAAGCCAAGACAAAGGGGTTAACACACAATTTAAGATCTCAAATTATATGCCGAGGTTTGATAATGAAAACTTATGCAAGATTAAGAACAAAGCCTCAAGCTACGCCAATGATGTTCACACCCTCATAAACCACCAAGAGACTTAGTTACTCATGGAGGAAATAAAAGGGTAGAAAATAAATTGGAATTAAAAGCAAAGATGGAATGAAGAAATTAAACAACTTGAACAATAACGAGTAAAGTAAAGAAAATAAATGCAAATTGGAAAGATGGAAAAAACGAATAACTGAATTAATTAAAAGAAGTAACTTACAAAACCCAAAGGGCTTGACGAATAACGTTGGAAATACAATGGAGGAAGTTAGAGCTAGACTAGGAAAGAAGATAGAATCCTAATGGAGAAAAAAAACTCTAACTAAAAAGCCTAGGGTTGAAAGTAAGAAAACTAGGAAAAGAAAAGATGTAAAAGTGGTGGTAGGTAAGTGATGTGTTTTCTGATGCATTAGCCTTCTTTAAATAGAGTGAGCAGCCTCCAAACCCTAGCTAATTGGGCCCCCAGCTCGGCCTTGCAGATAGGTCTCTGCTGTAACAGAATTGCGGCGCGGCGCTAGGGCGCTTATAGCTCGCTAGGGCGCCGGTGCTGTGCACGTGATGAATTCTAGTAGAGTTCGGGCGCTGGGGCGCGCTGAGGGCGCTGGGGCGCTCGATGCCAGTCCTGAATTCCACTGCTCTGCTTCTTGCTCAGCTCCTGATGTCTACTGCTCCAATAATTCCTATGACATGCACCAAAAATACAAAAATACCCAAGATCAAGTGCAAATGTCATCCTTGAATTGCAAAAACATCATAAAACTTATTACTTTAGCCTTTATTTTCATTAAGTCCCAATTAATTCCAAATTGTATTAAATACAATAAAAGGCTAAAATAGAGCAAAGAAATGCACACAATCATCCAAATTAAGGGCATAAAATATTGGCAAAAACCACGTTATCAAATATCCCCACACTTGAACAATTGCATGTCCTCATGCAAAAGCAATGATTCCAAGAATCTCTAAGAGTAAAGCAATGGCTAACACATTTTAACACCTATGTCCTAAAAGAAAAAAAAAACAAAATACTACAGATGATGGAAAGTTATTCAAGACAGCACACCTTGGTCAAAATTATGCAACACCCGCAATCATATTACAAGTTGGCATTCAAGGAAATTCATGAGTTAAGAGAATCAGTTCATGTTATGCAAATCTGGTTGATTGGCCCTCACCAGTGTGTTTTTCTCTCAATCACTCAGTGTTTTGGCTAAGCACTCAATTGAATAAATCACACAAGTATTCACATTCCATAAATTTGCTATACTCCTAACATTGCAATTCTACAAACACGGTGCATCAAGAGGTCTTTTAAGGGTTGTTATGGGGCTTGGGACAGGTGTGGCATATATGGGAAGTGGACTTAATTCCAAGAAACTAAGACTTCATGGTTCGATTAATCCCAGATGACTTCTATTACTGAAGAAAAGATGGAGAGAGAAGAGATGGAGAGAATAGAAACACCCAAAATCAATAAACCCACAATTTCTTAATTTTAACATTCCCAAGGTTCCCAAATAGTTTCACAGTAACTCCCAGGAACCCAACAACCTTTATTTGCAAAACTCATATTTTTCTTTGATTTTTCTGTGTTTTTCGATTTTTTTTTTAAATGAATTCCTCATCTCAATTCCTTTGGTAATTGAAATGAGGTGGAAAAGAAAATAACAAAAGACCACTTATGTAAAAAATCTACCTTTACAATTATATTCTCATACCTTACAATTTATCTCAGTGCACAATTTAACCCAATTTCCCCACACTTTAGACCTTTGCCCAACAATCAAACCATGTCCTCCTAGTTTCTCAGAAGGGATTTTTCATTGTTTTTCTGTCTTTGGCTTGTAATGAGCTTAGTAACAATAAAGGGATAAAGGCTCAAATTGGCTACAAACAATGGGAATTGTGTATAGGTTGGCTATTTGGCTAAGTGGCTTTTAAATGTAAAACAAAATCATGCCTCAATCCCACGCAACATGTATAAAACGCAAAACAAGAATCAAGCAAATTCAGGAATAACAAATACAAGTGTGTGTGTGCCCACAGAAAGAAAGTGATCAATTGATGTATTTAATCACAGTAAGGCTCAAATCTCACAGGTAATCCAAAAAACCAATCAGAGATAACACAAACAATTCAAACTCACATGGGATATATGCCAACATTTCTGAGTTCAAATCAAAGGGTAAAGCAATTTCAGACCAAAAGGTGCTATAAAGAAAACTATCCAATCATCTACCTAAAAACACATAAAAACAAAAGAAAATAAAATAAAGTAAAAGAGTTAGGCATGCAATTATTTACAAAAGCCAATTTTTCTACACCCTCCCCACACTTGAATGAGACACTGTCCGCAGTGTCAACAGTTAAAAGAACATAGAAAAAGGTATAGAAAGGACCTACGGAGGACTCAATCGTCCTCTGAACCATCATCATCCTCGTCATCATCCTCCTCCTCCTCGGCCTCATCATCCTCATCATCGTCCTCGTCCTCGTCCTCATCGACATCAATAGGAGCCTGGGAATGTCCAGGGGCTCCATGCCTAGAGGAGAAGCGCTGGTCGATGTAGGCCCGGAAATCTCTCTGTGTCTCAGCGAGCCTCTGGTCATAGTAAGTCTGCATGGCCAGATACCGCTGATCATGATAGCTCTCAGCAGCTGCGAACTTCTGGTCGAAGTACTCTCTCATGTTGACCTCTATCTGAGTCAACTGTGTAGTGATGGAATCTAGAGGATTCCCCGCTGGCTGGCTCTTATTCTAAGCTGCTGCATCCTTGATAGCGAGACCGGAGGTGGTGATGGTGGTATGTGGCCCTTGCCACTCATCGTCAGCGTACTCTGGCACACCACACTGGATAGCCAAGGAGGTAACCAGAGAAGGGAAAGGAAGGCACCAGTTGGTCTCAATGTGGTGAGCCTGATGCATGGTGCGCTGCAGACGAGTGGGCAAGTCCACCCAGTGGCCCTCCATAATGCAGTAAAGATGGAGGGCTTGATCTGTGGTGAGGTCGGAGATGTGGGAGACTGGATAGATATGGCTGAAGTAGATGCGGGACCACGCTCTGGTCTCCAGGTTGAGCGTGTAGTTCTTCAGCGTGCGGGGGAGCATATTGGTCCCCAGTGTCCAGCTACAACCCGGAAGGCAGAGGCGGTTCTTGATTACCTCCAAACCTGTGTCGGCCATAGTCTGAATGGCATATGACTCCCAGAATGCGTAGTCGGGCTCCGGGGCGATCTGAATATGAGTGGCTATGCTCGCCACGTCGACCAGAATGAATTTGCCCTGGAGGAACACCTCGGTGGCGGTGCGGTCGTGGAATTTGGAGTAAAACTCCCGCACCCAGGTGATGTTCGCTCTGACGGGGGCACTGAGAAGATAGTGGGCCCACCCCCGCCTCTCAATCTCCGCGATGACCATGTTGAGCTGTCCTTGGCCCTCATCGTGGAACTGGTACCCCAACTCAAAGAGGGGTTTCCTCTTATGAATGGTGGCGTGGAAGGCCAACTCGGCGGTGACATCCAGGAATTGTGCTGGGTCGTGAGGCTGATCATAGGAGTGATCATCCTCTTCGGTGGTGCGCACTCTCTTCCCCTTACCGCCTCTAGTTCGTGGTGCCATGCCTGCAAAGTTAAAGATCAAGACAATTAAGTTCCAAGAAGACAATTCAAATATTGGCTAATGTCAGTTCTAGGCATGCCATTAATTAATGCAAATGTAGAATAAAATACAACATAGCAGCAAGAAGTTCCTAATAATGCAAGCAAATAATACGAACAGATTCGGCCATTTTTCTGTAGCAATGCCGCGCTGGAGCGCGACAGTTGCACTGGAGCGCCCGACTCCCACCAGAAAGAAGACGCCTCGCGCTCGAGCGCGTATAGCGCGCCGGAGCGATCGAGGGTTTCGTGAACAGCGTACCATAGCACAGAACAGTACCAGAAACACTTCCAACTCATTAACAAACTCAAATAAACCGTATAGTGTGCAAAACTAACCGATTAAATTCACACACTAAACAAAACTCACATACATCATCATTTAATTAACATAAACCGATTTTCTATCAAGAACAGAGAAAAGATTGAGTGTTAGACCAATGTACCTTGATAGGATGCAATGCTATGAGAAGATGAACAAATGTATGGAGGCAAGTATGAGCAAATGTGTGAAAAATGGTGAGAGAGAGAGAAGGGTTCGTGGCTGCTGCGCTGGAGCCGTGAAGGAAAAAGTGACCGAATGTGTTTTGCGATTTGGGATTTTAGGGTTTTGAAGAAACCCTTTCGCGCTAGAGCGCTGGACCCAAACGCAGCGTTTCATTTAGACGAAGCGCGCGCGCTGGGGCGCACATGCGGCGCTCGGGCGCGACTTCCTGATGCAGAATAGGTATTTTTACTGCTATAATCCTAAAATGCATGAAACTATCCTAATTAATCTAAATGCATGCAAAAATTAAAGATGCAAATAATGAAATATGAATATAAAATTCGGAAAAATAAAATACGGGAAATAAAATACTGAAATTGAAATACAGAAATTAAAAATACTGAAAAATAAAGAAAACCGGTGGGTTGTCTCCCACGAAGCACTTTGCTTTAATGTCCCTAAGTTGGACGGTCGACCGTTTCAAGGCTACTTTGGTCCAGGATTGTCAGCACCAACTGCTCCGGTCATGATATGGATGGCACTCACATTCCCCTTAGGATTAGGAACTGTCTGAGATGGGATTTGTGTGGTGCCAGCTTGTTCATAGGCTTGTGTGGCCGGATTTCCTTTCATTTGGTTGACCTCATTCTGCAAGCTCAACATCATCCTTTGTTGCTCCATGAGTAGTTTCATCACATCACCGAGAGTTGGCTCATTAGGATTCGGAGGTGCAGGTAGAGCCAATTGTTGTGGTGGTGGAGGTAGAGCCATTGGAGCCTGGTATGGAGCCTGGGGTTGCCTTTGATGAGGAGGTTGGTACCGAACCTGCTAAGTTTTCTGGACTTGTTGTGGCTGTGGATTGTTATTCCACCTCAGGTTCGGGTGATTCTTCCAACTTGGGTTGTAGGTATTCCCCGTAGGTTGATTCTGTGGCTGAAACTGAGGCTTTCCCGGAAAGGTTTTTGCAGCTGCCACCATTGTTGCCTCTTCTTGAAGGTGTGGGCATTGGTCAGTTACATGAGAGTCCAACGAACATATCCCGCAAACCATGGCTTGGCTTGGGGTTCCCGGTTTGGGTTGGTTGATGGCCAGTTGCTTCATGAAAGTTGCAATCTCATCTAACTTCTGGTATAGGCCACCACTCTCCTGTTGAGCTACCTCATTCACCCCTTTGGTCACGGCAGTTGCCCTTGTGCCAAACTGCTGTGAATTCACAGCCATGTTTTCGAACAGGATTCTTGCATCTGCCGGAGTCTTGTCCATAAGAGCACCACCACTAGCGGCATTAATCATACAACGATCCATTCCCATCAGACCCTCATAGTAATACTGGATCAATAGTTGTTCGGAGATCTGATGGGTTGGACAACTTGCCACTAGCTTCTTGAATCTCTCTCAGTACTCATGGAGAGACTCACCTTGGAGTTGGCAGATGCCACTGATGTCCTTCCTTATGGCAGCTGCCCTTGAGGCTGGGAAAAATTTCTCCATAAAGATCTTCTTCATGCCAATCCATGTGGTGACAGCTCCATTTGGCAGATTCAAGAACCATTGCTTCGCTTGACCGTCCAGAGAGAACGGAAAAGCCCGAAGCTTCACGTGTTCCTCGTTGACTCCTCTTGGCTTGAGAGTCTCACACACCACATGGAATTCCTTCAAGTGCTGGTGCGGATCCTGTAACACCCTACTAGATAGCCCTTAGTGCTATAGTCATTTAGGGTCATTTCATAAGGGTTACCTCCTGTTATCATACTTATACTTGCTTTTAAAATACTTGTACGCGGAAAATACATGGGAGAATTTTTCGAATATCGTTTGCGGAATATAAACATAAGGGTATTGCGTGTAATATAGCGATAATATATGACACATGATGTGGTCTGAATATCTCATAAAATAAATGGAAGTAAACAAACATAGTCTCCCTAAACATACAATCAAGAAAGTAAATAGTAGTAGTAGGTGTCATCTCATGAGCCTAAAACTGAGACCCATAAGACTCCACGAATACAAAACCATAACTGAAAAGTAAATACCGGCTAACATATGTCCGGACTCAAAGTAAATACAATAAATGCTAACATCTGAAATAAACATGATCCATAACGTAATAACGGGAACTGATAAGTCTAGAAATAAATAAACTGCATAGAACTAAAGCTGCGCGGGCTCCTCATCCGCTCCTGTGTCCTGCTGAATCTCATCATCTAAAATGGGGGGAAAAACGTGGGGTGAGTACTGGAAGTAACTCAGTAGGGGAGCCGCTCCGGGTTTATTACTAAAATCGGTGTAACATGAATGCATTCAATTTCAGTTATAAGTTCTAAAATCATCTTTCCCGGAACGACTTACCTATGTGCCTCTTGTTCATTTTACATCATACATACATTATACATAATTATATCCTTCGTGTGTGTACTCTACGTGCCATCTAGTCATATAGGGAAACTTAATCAAATATCATGCTATGTTCCCTGACACTTTACTGGATTGTAACTCATATCACTTTATCTTTTATTATGTCTTATGGCCTATCCACCCTCCTGTAACCTCCGCTGCACCGACCCCTAGGCATGAGCTCATCCTAACAAAATGGGGAAAAGGGGGATATTCACCAACTACAAGTGAAGGACATGTAGCGCCGAGGATGCCAACCCCCTCCTACAGCCTCTCAATCACAAGCCGAAGGCTACTATGTATCTTTGCGCCACCCAGTGACGTCTTTATTAACCACGCGCCACCCAGTGACGTCTTAACAACATACATGCGTCACCCAATGACGTCTCAGTTCACAACACATAACATATACATTCATCACATAATTCACATAAACATATATTATCATCGTTTATCTCATGTAAACATAACATATCAACACATCATCATCCAAACAGCATTTAAACTTGCATACAATTCATAATTAACCCATACATATCATCCATATTAGTTGTAGAACGCATTAGGGTACATAAAGGGTCAAACGGTTCATTTTCGTACAAACAGCACTGTTGTAATCGATTACACGGGCTGGTAATCAATTACTGTAATCGATTACGCAGCGCTTTCTCGCGATTGGAAATTCAGACATCGTAATCGATTACGACGTCATGAAACACGATTCTAGAGCTTCAAAAACACGATTTTCAATAGCCATTGGCCAAAATATGAATCAAACATCATCCCAATCGATAGAAAACATTGCCATACCATTATCAAACATAAAAATACGTTCAAAACACTTTTTAATTTGTAAAACCCCTTTCTTTTTCAAAATCAATTTCATAAATCAACCCTTTCATGAACCCTAATGGGAAAAACAACGAACAACAGTTAAAACTCCATTAATTTATCAACAATCATGCAATTACGTAACGTTTAGAATGCCTAACCCCTACCTCTTGAAGACAATTCCTTGTTCTAGACGGAATTTTAGTTTCACGAACGGCCCGACTCCAACGATGACCCTTTCCGGAGAAAAACAACCGGTAGAAACGTCCGGCTTGGTGAGAGGATCAAGAATATATAATTATTTTTGGGATTGTGTGAGTATTTGTGGGTTTTTCTTGACATGGAATGGCTATGGCTATGAGAGTTCTTGAGAGAGAAACAATGGAGGCTCTAGGATGAAGAGAGAGAGTGTTTCTGACCAAATGAGGTGGAAGAATAGGGTTTACCTTTTTATATGCTGAGCTATTAGGGTTTAAGAGTCATCCTGGGGTCCACCCGTCACTTAAAACATCAGAAAACTCATTCTGCGCACGTGGTAATCGATTACATCGAACTCGTAATCGATTACAAGCCTCTGAAAAACAACAACTATGAAACTCGACTTGCTGTAATCGATTACCAAGGAGCTGTAATCGATTACTGGGCCTGGAAAATGCCCCAAAACACTTCTAAAGCTTCTCAACTCATATAATAACATCCATACACCCATTATAACTTAATGTAACATCAAAGCACACATAAATACTCATAAAAACACATAACATAGATACTTGATAAATGTATATTTTTACCTATTTTTACCCCTTATATTTATCTTGTTAAATCATTTCAATTATTATAAAGTGTGCAACTAGCTAGTTTTGCTCTTAACTTCCTAATTGGTTCATTTGATGAAACTTTGCATAATTGTGTCTTTTTGGCACATATTTATGACCAAAGGAAATTAAGGTTGTGATTTATGCATTTCTTATTATATATGTGTGTTTATGTGTTTATATAATTATGTTGGTGTTATGTGTTTGTTAAGTGTTTATGTGATTGTATGTGTATTTATATGGTTGTATTCATAATTATATGTGTATATGTGTATTATTATGTAAAATGTTGTATATGTATGTTTATATGTTTGTATTATGTGAAAATGCACAATTCACACTGCAATTCTGGTTCTGATGCAGGTACCCTCGCTAGCGGATAACGTCTGGCCGCTAGCGAGTGATCAGTTAAAGACTGGTCGCTAGCGACGACATGCTAGTCGCTAGCGACCATGCACCTGCAGAACAGGGACAATTTCAGCAACCTCGTCCAATCTCGACCACCACTCAACCACGGCAGTTTCTACCACTCCAGAACCTTAACCCAAGCGTGTGCGACCAAAACCCAAGTTCCGGACTCAAGAACCGCCGCTCGAAGAGCGAGATTGAACAATTTATGCCACTTTCAACCACCATCGGCGGCGGTAATCGGAGCAAACGGCAGAGACACCACCATCAAGGGTCAAGGTTCACTTCAGAGGTCTGTGACGGAGGTCGGAGAAGTGTCGCGCCACCACCGGACAGCCGCAGGAGCCACCAGCATAGATTCAACCATAGCAGCTCCAGAGACCGTCGCTAGCGGCCAACCTACAGCCGCTAGCGAGTGTGCATTGTCATGCTGGTCGCTAGCGACTAGTGCTTACTCGCTAGCGACCATGTCGCGCCAAGAACAGTGGACGGAGGCAGCTTTTCTATATATCTCAGCTCCCCATTCATTCATTCATTCATGCTTTCCTTAGGGTAGTTTAGAGAGAGGAGCTCTGACTTCTCTCTAGGTTAGGAATAGTAGTAGTAGTAAATAGTAAATAGTAAATAGTGATTGTAATAGTGTAATAGTAATTTATTTTTACCGCACTGTTTTTTTTACCGCTTGTACTATTCATTTACTTTTTACTGTATAATTAATTTACCGCTTTCAATCTATTGTGCTTATTTAGTTTCATGCAATGTTAGAGTAGTTAGCTAGTCTCGGTGTAGGATAGATTATCGGTTATGGTTCGTTAGTACTTGAGACCTTAGGTAGTATGTGATTCACCTAGTGTAGTCTCTCTATATAGCTCTGATTTTATATTGCCTAGTTTACTCGTACGGTTTAGTCGAGTGGTTGGCTAGGATAGCTGTGAGCATGCGTTTAAGTTCTCGGTTTAGAGGATGTCGATGCATGTCGAGGCTAGTTGGTTGATTAGGAATTGATCATCTGTTTGGACGTTGGTTCCTAGTTGATTAGAGAGCATTAGAGGTTAACTACCGGTTTAGGAGTTAGGTATTGCATAGTGTCACACTAGATTGAGTCGCGAACTGTTTTGTGAGTGAGTCGCCTAGGTATTCCCTTGGTGAGATTGGAGGTTTATTTAGTCTAATCAGGAGAGTACAGTTACACTACGAGTGCCACACGCTAAGAGTTGAGCGTAGTACTAGGGTTGATGATAGGAGAACCGTACCGATCGTCTCATCCAACACCGGGGCAACTTATTTATTTATATTTCCTACCTACTGTTCACATGCGCTTTTCCAACCCCCTTCTCATACAATCTGCTCATCCAATCACCTGTCTGCGCTTCCTCTGAGAGACGACCCGAGTCAGCTTCCTTATACTACGTATTGGGTTGCCGAATCGGTAAACTAATCCCCTTTTTCATTTTCCTTTTCTAAATTGCTCGGGTGCCGGAGAAGTAACGACGCTCTGGCTTTCGTCAATACTTTAAACCAGGGGAAACATGTTCACTCAAATCCAATTAAGTTCCAATTAAAGTCCATTACCCTTAATTTCCTTTAATTAGGACTTAATAAAGATCAGGGTGTTACATTTCTCCCCCCCTTAAAAAGAATTTCGTCCCCGAAATTCGTACCTGCAAACAAAGATGGAAACTGGCGACGCATCTCGTCCTCCAATTCCCATGTGAAGTCTCCTAACCGACCTCCGCCCCAAGCCTCTTTGACCAAAGGCACATCCTTCCGTCTTAACCTCTTTACGCTGCGGTCAACGATACTCATAGGGGGCAACTCAAAACACAAATCATCCCTTAGTTGTACACTTTCTGGCTCTAAGACATGACTAGGATTGGAGATGTACTTCCTCAACTGAGAAACATGGAAGACATCATGCAAGTTTGAAAGACTGGGAGGTAAAGCCACTCGGTAAGCGACTGGCCCGACACGACTCAAGACCTCGAAAGGACCAAGGTACCTAGGGATAAGCTTCCTAACTTTCATGGCTCGTCCTATACCTGTCGTAGGGGTAACTCGCAGAAAAACATGCTCGCCTACTGAGAACTCTAAGGGTCGTCTCCTCTGATCAGCATAGCTCTTGTGGCGGCTCTGAGCCGCGAGCATCCTCTCCCTAATCCTCTTCTGCTCAGCCGTCTCCCTCACAAGGTCAGGTCCTAGAACACTCGCCTCACCGGGGTCATGCCAACATAGGGGTGATCTGCACTTCCTCCCATACAAAGCCTCGAAAGGCGCCATCCCTATACTCGCTTGGTAGCTGTTGTTGTAGGAGAACTCTATCAAGGGCAGCAACTTATCCCAACTCCCAAGACGATCCAGCACACATGCCCTCAACATGTCCTCCAGAGTCTGAATAGTCCTCTCCGACTGACCATCCGTCTGTGGATGGTATGCCGTGCTCATGCTCAACTCCGAACCGAGCGCTTTCTGGAAGGCTCTCGAGAAATGAGACGCGAACCTCGGATCACGATCCGAGACTATCGTCTTCGGCACACCATGCAGCTTCACTACCTCCCGAACATATATCTCAGCTAACCTCTCCAGGGGGTAGGTCATCTTAATCGCCTGAAAGTGAACCGACTTGGTGAGCCGATCCACGATGACCCACACAGCGTCGTGTCCCACCTGAGTCCTCGGCAACCCGGACACGAAGTCCATGGATATGCTCTCCCACTTCCACTCAGGCACACTCAACGGATGTAGCAGTCCAGGCATCCTCCTATGCTCCGCCTTCACCTTCTGACACACCAGACACTTACTAACCCAAGCCGCTACGTCTGTCTTCAGTCCCTGCCACCAGAACATCTTCCTCAAATCTTGGTACATCTTATCTATCCCAGGATGAATGGTGAAATGGCTCTTGTGAGCCTCCTCCAGAATCGCTCTCCGAAGGTCACCACTCGCAGGAACGCACACTCGCCCCTCAAACCTCCATAAACCATCTCCGTCCACCGCAAAACCCTGCAACCTTCCCTCGCAAACAACCTTCAACACCTTCCCGAACTCCTCGTCCTCCTGCTGTGCTCTCGCTATCTCCCTCAGAAAAACACTCGACACCTGAAGATGGCTCACTCTCACACTGGTGGGGGTAAGGGTAACTCCTAGGTCCTTGTTCCTAAACTGCTCTATCAGCTGGGCCTCTATGACCAGCATGTGGGCTACGCTCACTGATAAACCGTATTTTCATGCTAATTTCTCCTCATAACTTGAGTGATTGTGTGCTCTCAATTATGCTTAAATTGGTTTCTTATGCAATATTTGATTTACATTACCGTTTCGAGTATTAGTACCATTTTGCGTATTAATTACTCTAGTTGTTGCCACTGGTGTGTTTGATATGTTTTTGCTAGTGTTGTGGCTTCTCAGGAACAGGTAATTGCAAAATATGTTGGAAATTGCATCTGGAAACCAAGGAAAGCTAATTCACTGCCTCCAGCAGCGTACCAATCGCCCAGGCGGATATACACACCGCCCCAGCAGTCATGCGCGCGTGACCCCCTCTTCTTCGACGCGCCCAACTTTGACCTACCGCCCAGGTGGTGGTAACGACCGCCCAGGCGGTCGTGTGCGAGAAAACCCAGAGCGTCAGCGGTCCAAGACAGCAACCTTTGGGATTTTATAAATAACTCCTTTGTGCTTAGGTCTATTATCTAGTTTTTACATCTGGCTCTTGTATGCACTTTGATATTGGTACTCTGGCATTTTTAGGATTTACTTTTCCAAGGCTTTCAGTTCTTTGTTCACTGTCTCTGTTCTGGGCACTCTTTACTTTAAGCTTTTACATACAGTTCTTTGGGATTGCATCCCTTTTTGTTTTCCAGTTTTAGAATACCACTTTAATTTCGTTGTCGTTGCTTTCAATTAATTCCAGTCATTGTCTGTACATTAAACCTTGTTTCTTGGGAGAGTTCACTTTGAATCTCTCCCTCGTTTTCATTAATATAAAGTTTTCATTCAGCAATCTCTTTTCTTTCGAAGTTATTTTCAATTCAAGCCTTTAATCTTGTTTCCCTCTACTTTCTTGTCTCTTTTGATTTTCTACCAATTTACTTATTCTTGCTATTGCATTTAATTTCATTTATTTCAATTGTCTTTACTTTCTCAATTTTAATTTCCTTGCACAACAACCCAAAACCCCCCTTTTTGTTTATTGCTATGTTTGGATCAAAGATTGCCACACAGATTCCTTGAGAGACGACCTGAGTCAGTCTTACTACTTGCTATCAAGCTTGTATTGAGATTAATTCAGCAACAAAACCCTTTTTCAAAACCATTCTTCTAAATTGCTCCAGAGTACCGGAGAAATAACGACACTCCGGTGCTCTGTCAATTTTGGCGCTGTTGCCGGGGAATCTAGGCAACTTTTGATTTAATCCTAGTATTGTTTTTCTTCTTTCAAAAAAAAAAAATTTCTTTTTCGCAATCTTCTTCTTCTTAAACATTTTCTCGCATCGACCGTCCCAGCGGTAGGCAGACCACCCCAGCGGTCGACGCGTTTCAAAATTTTCTTCTCCTCTTTTCCGTCTTGCTCTCTTATAATTCCTATGTATGACTCGTTCGCAACCCGATAGCTCTCTGTTTCCTTTCGATCCTGAAATCGAAAGAACCTTACGGGGTTTGAGACGAGCAAGGAGGGCGGGCGAGGACGTAGGTAACTCTTTCCATACTCGTTCCCGTAGTGCGGAAGTTGGATGTCATACCCGTGTGTTTGGTGATAATCATTTTGAGAGTGTATTTGTGACACCCACCGACACACCAACCGACCCTCTTACTGATATGGTTGCGAGGAGAAATCTCACTTTGAGGGAGCTCATTGCTCCTGATCTGAATCAACCACCCCTAGGCATTATATACCCAGATGTCGATGGGGATTTTGAAATAAAAGGGGCACTCTTCCATCGGCTTCCAAAATTCCATGGGCTTTCCGGTGAGGACCCCCACCAGCATCTCAAAGAATTTCATTATGTGTGTGATACTCTAGGGCCACATGGAGCTGGTGTTGATGCTGTGAAACTCCGTGCCTTTACATTCTCTCTGGAGGGTGCGGCTAAAACATGGCTCATGAATCTACCCAATGGGGTAGTGAACTCGTGGGCAGATCTCAAAAGAAGGTTTTTGGAAAAGTACTTCCCTGCTTCAAGAGCGGGGGCAATTAGGAAGGCCATCTGCAGCATTCAACAACTACAAGGGGAAACGCTTTATGAATATTGGGAGCGTTTCAACAGACTGGTCTCAAGCTGCCCTTCCCATCAGATATCTGACGCCAACCTCATCCAATTCTTCTATGAAGGGTTGTGCGTTGCAGATAGGCGTACTATTGACTGCTCAAGTGGGGGAGCATCGATGAACAAGACCTTGGCTGAAGCTATGGAGCTGATAGAAACCATAGCCTCCAACAATCAGCAGTTCGGGACCCGTGATACTCCTAATGCGAATGGGGTGCATGAAGTGGGCCCCTATGATCAAAGGTCACTGGAGAAGCAATTGGCGGAGATGACATCTGCCAATAAAGAACTTGCTCTGATAAGTCAACAAAAGGTGGTAGAATCTGCTTCCATCCCAACACCACCACTAGTAGTCCAGGTATGTGGGATTTGTGCTAGCGACCATCCTACCGATGTGTGCCCTCAGCTGAACGAGGAGTATGCAACAATGGCAGTCACAAATTTCCCCAATCAAGGGCAATCTCAATTTGGTAACACCTATAACCCTTCCTGGAAAAATCATCCAAATTTTAGGTGGAGTAACCAAAGCCAACCACTACACCAAAACCAAACACAACAACCACCACCACAGTTCCAACCCCAAAATACACCTCCCTTTCCCAGTCAACAGAAATACCAACCCCCTCACCAGAGGGCACAAAACGATGCACCCCTACCTCCCAAACCACCTCAATACACCCCACCTCAGCCTACTCCATCTTCCTCTGAGTCAGAGATGCAACAACTTATGAAAATGATGATGGAGATGAGGAAGGACGTTACTAAGCTAATGGAGGAGCGCAACGCCTCTCTAAATAATAACAATCACATTCCTTCCCAAACAGTTCCAAATCCAAAGGGGAATGTGAGTGCCATAGCTCTGAGGTCAGGGACGGTGCTTCCTACTGTTGAGACCTCGAAACCTAGTGTGGAACCTCAAGTCATAACACCTGAGGAAGAAACACAAGTGCATGAGGGGGAGCAAGCAGAGGAAGAGACACGGGTGAAGACCTTACAAAAGGGTAAGGGGAAGGTGGCTGTGGAAAACAAAGGAGCTGAGCCAGCTGCACCACCACCAAAACTACCTTTCCCTCAAGCTGTTACAAGGGGAAAGAAAAAAACGGGGATAGATGAAGAGGTCTTGGAAACATTCAAAAAGGTTTAGGTAAATATCCCTCTCCTAGAAGCTATAAAGCAAGTGCCAAAATATGCTAAATTCCTTAAAGACTTGTGCACTCAAAAGAGAAGGGTAAAGGGAGAAAGGGTTCAAGTAAATGCTGCTTCTCTGACCCCTGCTCTCCCTCAAAAATTCCAAGACCCGGGTTCTTTCTCTATCCCATGTCTTATTGGGGAGCTGATTATCAAAGACGTCTTGGCTGATTTAGGAGCTGCCATCAACGTCATGCCAAAGGCAATTTACCAAGCTCTGAACTTCGGGGAACTCAAGCCTACAGGACTCCTCCTTCAGTTTGCCAACAGGAGTGTGCAAAAACCAGAAGGACTGCTGGAAGATGTCCTAGTTAAGTTAAACGATTTAATATTCCCCGTAGATTTTTATGTGTTGGATACAGATGCTTCTATTCCTCTGGACCAGCAAACACTCATTCTTGGCCGTCCTTTCTTAAAAACTGCAAAAGCCAAGGTTGATGTGTTTGCCGGAACGTTGGATATAGAATGTGGGGACATCAAGGCAAGGTTCTGCTTGAGAAGTGCAATGAAACACCCATCAACCACTCACTCTATTTTTTCTCTTGACATCATTGATGAGTTGGTGGATGATGAGGTGAGTCATTGGCTCCTTGAGCTTGGAAATCAAAATTTTAAAAATAAAAGCAGTGATGTTGCGTGTAATGGGTATGAGAAACTTGATTTTTTATGCCAAATGTGTGAGGAGGATGATTTTGAACTCTTTGGGGATCAATCCCTTGTTTCTGATAGTGAAAACACTCCTCCAATTGAGCAAAATTGTGAAAAACCCATATAAACAACACTAGCTGCACTTGTCTCTGTTTCTGACGCCGAAAAAACCGGCCTGGCAGTGGCCTCGACCGCCCCAGCGGTGGCGAGTGTCGCTCTAGCGGTAACAACCGCCCCAGCGGTGATGTCTTCCGCCCCAGCAGTCGCGGCGACTCCTGCTCCAATTTCCCCCTCTGTCTGTTCAAAGGAAAAAAATTCTGAATTGAAAATACTTCCCCCTCACTTAAAATATGCTTACTTGGGGGAAGGAAACACCTTTCCGGTAATTATAGCCAATGGTCTTTCTGTTGAAAATGAAAATAAGCTCTTGGAAGTTCTAAAAACAAATAAAAAGGCCATTGGTTGGGAATTATCGGATTTGGTTGGCATTAGCTCTTCCATATGCACTCATAGAATTTTTCTGGAGGAAGGTACTAAAGCCATAAGGCAACCTCAGAGGAGGACAAATCCTTTCATTCTTGATGTGGTAAAGAAAGAGATTTCAAAACTCCTTCAGGCTGGGATCATCTATCCTATCTCTGATAGTGAAAGGGTGAGCCCCGTGCAAGTTGTTCCTAGAAAGTCTGGAATCACTGTCATCAAGAATAAGAAAGATGAACTCATACCCACTAGAATCCAGAATTTGTGGCGGGTGTGTATTGATTACCGCAGACTGAATAAAGTAACGCGCAAAGATCACTTTCCTTTGCCGTTCGTTGATCAAATGCTTGAAAAACTTGCGGGTCAATCACACTACTGCTTCCTTGATGGATTCTCTGGGTATTTCCAAATAAAAATAGCACCGGAGGACCAGGAGAAAACTACTTTCACTTGTCCCTTTGGTACCTATGCCTATCGTAGGATGCCATTTGGATTATGCAATGCTCCTGGTACTTTCCAAAGGTGTATGATGAGCATCTTCTCTGACTTTATTGGTGAATTTTTAGAAGTGTTCATGAATGATTTTACTGTGTATGGAGATTCCTTCGGCTCTTGCTTGCAACACCTCTCCCTTGTATTAAATTTTGAAAAATGTCACTTTATGGTTGATAAGGGTGTGGTCCTGGGACATATTGTCTCTAAAGAGGGTATTGCAGTTGATCCTGCAAAAGTCGAAGTGATTTCCTCTCTACCTCACCCCGTCTCTGTGCGGGAAATTCGCTCTTTTCTGGGTCATGCAGGTTTTTACAGGCATTTCATAAAGGATTTCAGCAAGATTGCGAAGCCGCTGACCGACCTGCTGCAGAAAGATGCCGAATTTGACTTCAACAAGGACTGCCAAGAGGCGTTTGAGCTACTGAAAAACATACTAGTTTCCGCACTAATTGTGAAACCTCCGAAGTGGGACCTCCCCTTCGAAATCATGTGCGATGCGTCTAACTATGCTGTGGGTACCGCGCTAACTCAGCACGAAGGTAAGGAATCGTTTGTAATTTCCTATGCTTCTTGTACTTTAGATTCTGCTCAGGATAACTACACCACCACTGAGAAGGAGCTTTTAGCAATTGTTTTTGCTCTTGAAAAATTTAGATCCTATCTCCTTGGCTCTCATGTGGTGGTGTACACAGACCATGCAGCTCTAAAGTACTTGTTAAGGAAACCAGATGCAAAGCCTCGCCTTCTCAGGTGGATGTTGCTTTTGCAAGAATTTGATTTGGATATAAAAGACAGGAGTCGTTGCCACAATCTAGTAGTTGATCATCTTAGCAGAGTTGAGCATATTCCAGATGACTCAATTCCATTGGATGATTAGTTCCCGGATAAGCGTATCATGAGCGTGCAAACTTCTATGCCTTGGTTCGCAGACATTGCGAATTATTTGGTTGCCAAAACTCTCCCACATATTTTTCAAAATCCCAAAGGGATAAACTTATTTCTGATGCAAAATATTATGTGTGGGATGACCCCTATTTGTGGAGGTTTTATGTGATGCCTTGGCATCTTTATTTAATTTTGTAGTTTAAATTCTAAGAAATTGTGTTAGTTTAAATTAGTTTCAGTGTGTTTTTAGAGTAAATTAAGTGTTTTTAGAATAAATTGGATTTTCCTGGGTTATATTACGTTTTGGGTATTATTTTGGTGTTAATTTCAGGAATTGAGCAAGTAATTGATGAATGAATAGCAGCTGGAGATGCACATTGAGTCATGAAAGAGCCCAATTTGAGACGCTTTGCGCCTCACTCACGCGCAGCGCCTCAAAGTCAGAACCAAATTGAAGATACGCATCAAAGTCTGCGCCTTGCGCCAACCTGGCGCCTTGCGCCCCTGCATCCAGCGCCTCGCGCGTGATGAGCTAGCGCGCCGCGTCATCCAGGCGCCTTGCGCCGGAAGGAGAGCCCTGATCCAGCGCCCCGCGCCCATCCAACGCCCTGCGCCCCTCGGAGTTTCGCCTTGCCACGACGCGTGTGCTCCAAAGCTTCGCGCCCGGAGAACCTGGAACTACTGCACCATAACTAATTCTCGAAAGTATGTTATAATTTAGGACCAAATTCAAATGCAAATCTAATTTGTATAATTCAGAGTTATCTTTAAACAAAAATCCTTTTGTTTTAGGGATAGATCCAATTTGAATTCTAGGACTATCTGATTATATATAGAACTAGAATAGAAGCTCAGATTATCTTGGTTTTTACTTCACTTAGTCCAGTACTCTGTTTTACTCTGTTTTTCAATAAAATCAGTTATTCGTTCTTCAAAATGTTTTCTTTCGATTATTATGTTTTGTTTACTTTGATTATGAGCAACTAATTTCTTTGTTAGGGTGAAGGGGATCGTATTACTATGAATCAATTTTATATTTGTGAACATTTGAATTTTATTAATTCAATTTAAGCAATTACCTTATTTGTATTGTGTTGTTCTGAGGATTGGAAAATCACTTTTCAACTTATCTTGGATTCATGTGTTTATTTGGGAAAATAAATTTGTGAATTAGCTTAAGGGAAATTGCCAAAAAGATTAATTTCTAGGAATAGAATTAAGATTTTTGTGAACTTTTGAATCAATATAAATATTTTCTTTTCTTTGAAATGATTTGATCAAGGGATTGACTGATTGTTCATAGAAAAAGTGTTAAATTACCAAGGAATTGGAATTGACAACCTAAGATTCGTTCATTGAATTGAAGCTTTAAAATTTAAAGGCAAGCAATTGTTTTATTAATTTCAGAAAATACGTGAACCCGATTCCCTAACCTTTTATCAATTGAATTTTTCATTAAACTTTTACTGTCTTGTTACATTTAATAGCCTTTTGAATTTAGATTATATGTTCATTCATTACCTTTTATTGGATTCGTCTAATTAGAAATCTACTTTAAGAAATTTTTGCTCGGTTCTTTAATCCTCGTGGGAACGATACCCACTTACCGTGGTTTTTATTACTTGAACGATTCGGTGCACTTGCCGATACCCTATCAAGTTTTTGGCGCCGTTGCTGGGGATTAATTGAAACTGACAATTAGAGTAATTCAGTGATTTCTAAATTAGACATTTTTATTCCTTTTTATTTTATTTTATCTTTGCACTCCCTTCACTGTGACGTTGGGAGTGCCGTATCTCACTTTCATTTAGTTTGGTGTTTGTTTTTCATGCAAAATAGCACCAACGACTCTATACTTCGATCCTGAAATCGAAAAGACTTGAGGAAGTTGAGAAAAGCTAAGAAAAGAGCGGAAATGGCAGAGGACGGTAATGGACCAAGGAGAACTCTAGGAGACTATGCAACACCTACCACTAATGGATGTGGAAATAGTAGTGTTCCACCACCAGTGCAAGCAAATAACTTTGAGCTCAAACCTTCACTTATTCAATTGGTGCGGCAGGAAAAATTTAGTGGAGGAGCTCTTGATGATCCCAATGTTCACTTAGCTACTTTCCTCCAGTTATGTGACACAATCAAGAGCAATGGTGTGAGTTCAGATGCAATCAAGTTGAGGCTCTTTCCTTTCTCTCTTAGGGATAGAGCTAAACTATGGTTGCAATCACAGCCACTGGAAAGCATCAGTACGTGGGATGACTTAGTTAGCAAATTTCTAGCTAAGTATTTCCCTCCTCAGAAGCTAGCAAAGTTGAGGAATGACATAAATTCATTTGCTCAAAAGGAGGGAGAGTCACTCTATGAAGCATGGGAAAGATACAAGGAGATGCTCAGAAAATGTCCACACCATGCAATCCCTGACTGGCTACAAATTCAGACATTCTATGATGGGGTTTCTCAAAGTTCAAGAGCCATGATTAATGCAAGTGCTGGAGGATCTCTTCATAGAAAGACCCCTGAAGAAGCTTTAGAGTTGATTGAGACAATGGCTGAGAATAACTTCTTATGTCCAAGTGATCGAACTCCATTAAGGAAAGGTATGATGGAGTTGGACACATTGGATACTCTCTTGGCACAAAATAAGATGATGTCTCAACAACTAGCTACACTCACAAAGAAAATGGGACAAATGCAAGTTGCTGCAGTAGGACCTTCAAATTCATCTTGTGAACTTTGTGGTGGAGCTCATAAAAATGAAGAATGTGATCTTTTCAAAGAAACTTTACCGGAGCAAGTGAACTACATGGGGAACCCTCCAAGGCAACAAAATGATCCATATTCCAAATCTTATAATCCTGGGTGGAGGAATCATCCAAATTTTGGGTGGGGTAATCAAGGGCAGAAGCAATACAATGTTCAACCTCAACAACCCCCATTCATTTCTCCACAAGGTCCCCCTAAACCAACTTCATTAGAGATTGCTATGGAGAAACTCACTCAATCCACTTCTACTTTTGGGCAACAAACCTCAAGTTTCATGCAGGAGACAAGGGCTAATTTCAAAAATCAAGAGGCTTATATAAGGAACTTGGAGGTACAAGTGGGTCAAATAGTTAAACAACTCTCTGAGAGGCCTGCGGGGATTTTTCCAAGTAACACAGAACTAAATCCTAAGGAGCATTGTAAGGCTATTCAATTGAGGAGTGGAAAAACAATTAAAGAGCAAAAAGAAGAAAAGAAAGAAAAAGTGGATGTACGGGAAAAGCAAAAAGAAAAAGAACTTCCCATAATTGAAGAGAGAGAAAATGAAGTACCCATGCAGGAAGAAAAGAATGAAGAAGTTAAAGTTGCTCCATACAAACCAAGGCTACCATATCCTCAAAGACTTCAAAAACAAAACCAGGAAAAGCAATTCTCAAAGTTCTTGGACATATTTAAGAAGTTACAAATAAATATCTCATTTGCCGAGGCTCTTGAGCAAATGCCTTTATATGCCAAGTTCATGAAAGATTTGCTATCAAGGAAGAGAACTCTCAAGGAAGATGAAACAGTGATGCTCACGGAGGAATGTAGTGCTGTCATTCAAAAGAAGATTCCTCAAAAATTAAAAGATCCTGGGAAGTTTTATGTTCCTTGCACTATTGGAAGTTTGACCATTGGGAAGGCTTTGTGTGATTTGGGAGCAAGTATAAACCTTATGCCTTTGTCCATAATGAAGAAGTTAAATATTGAAGAAGTAAAGCCAACTTCTATTTCTCTGCAACTTGCTGATCGTTCAATCAAGTTTCCCTTTGGTGTTGTAGAGAATGCACTTGTCAAGGTTGATAAGTTTATTTTTCCTGCAGATTTTGTGGTGCTTGATATGGAGGAAGATGAAGACACTCCTATTATCCTTGGGAGACCATTCTTAGCCACTGGAAGAGCTTTAATTGATGTGTAAAAAGGTGAGTTGACATTAAGGGTGCATGATGAAAAGGTAGTCTTTAATGTCTTCAACACTATGAAATTTCCAGTGGACCAAGAAAGTTGTATGAAGTTAGACACAATAGATCCCTTGGTAGAGGAAGTTTTTGCATTAACTTGGGAAGATGATGTTATAGAAACAGTAGCCTTGGTGGAAGAGAATGATGAAAAAGAACAAGGGGATCCCAATATGTCAAATTCTTCCCTAACACTTCAAGAAACAGAGGAGCTATTATTGAAGAAAAAAAGTGAGAAGCAAGAACCTACGAAGCCCGAATTAAAACCATTGCCTCCATCTCTTAAATATGCTTTCATAGGAAATGATGAGTTTTATCCTGTGATAATCAATGCTTCACTAAATGAAAAAGAGGAAGAAGAATTACTGGAAGTGTTGAAGAAGCATAAAGGGGCAATTGGATGGAAGCTTAGTGACCTCAAGGGGATTAGTCCAACCATGTGCATGCACAAAATCCTCATGGAAGAAGACTCAAAACCAGTAGTGCAACCTCAAAGAAGACTCAACCCCATCATGAAGGAAGTAGTATTAAAAGAAGTTCTGAAATTATGGGATGCTGGGATTATTTATCCCATTTCTGACAGCCCTTGGGTGAGTCCAGTACAAGTGGTACCAAAGAAAGGTGGCATCACTGTGGTGAAGAATGAAAACAATGAGTTAATTCCTACAAGGACAGTTACTGGGTGGAGAATGTGCATTGATTATAGAAGATTAAATGTGGCTACTAGAAAAGATCATTTTCCACTTCCATTCATTGATCAAATGTTGGAGAGACTGGCTGGTCATCCATGTTACTGCTTCCTGGATGGATATTCAGGCTACAATCAAATTGCAGTAGATCCTGTAGATCAAGAGAAGACAGCTTTCACATGCCCTTATGGAGTTTTTGCCTATCGAAGAATGCCTTTCGGGTTGTGCAATGCACCCGCCACTTTCCAAAGGTGCATTGATAGGATGCGAAATTTTGTGCATTCTTTATCCATATATGTCCATCTTGCATCCTTTATTGCATTAATAATAGTTGTTTGCTTTGTTTTTGCATATTTTCACTTTCTTGGTTGGTGTGGCAATTTTACATCTTTTTGAGGCTTATTAGTGGCACCTTGGTCTTGTTATCTTTTGATGCACTCTTGGGTAGTGTTTTGTGATTTCAGGAGTCCAGGCCGGAGCTACATCGAGTCTTGGGAGCATTGGGAGCGTTGGAGCGAAGGAGCGGACGCATTGGCAAGTCGGAGAAAGCAACTTAATATTGAAAATGCTGTGTTGGTCGCTAGCCACCAAGTCCTGACAGCATCATCAAATTTTGCATAATTTTGCAAATTGGTCCCTCTAGCTTTGTATTAATGAAACTTTTGTAATTTTGCTGAGACACTCTTTCACACCTTTTCTTTAGCCTTAGTTTAGGTTATTTTATGAGGGAATTCTAGAGAGAGAAGCTCTCCCTTCTCTCTAGAATTTCTCTCTATTTCTACACACTTTGTTCTTACTCTTTTCACACAATTCTCCAAGTTCAATTTAATTTCTAATTTCATTTCCATCTTTGCTATTGCTTTTATTTCTTGTTTCTTACTTGCCCTTTTAATTATGATTGAGTAGTTTCTTCATTCTTGGTGTTGGGTAATGCTAGAATCACATTTTCTCTTGAAACTCATTGCATGATTTTGCTCTTGCTTCCTAATCTCTTGGTTCCAAATGCAATTATAGTTTGTTTGTGTGGATCCATGCTTGCTGATTTTAATTGTATATCTTGAATGCATTTTAGTTTCTTGATTGAGAGATTATTGTGCATTTGAGTGTTTTTGGGTGTTGAGTGAGGATTATCATTTGATGCTCATTTGCTAGGAGAGTAGGAATAATTCTTGATTGAGAATTAGGTTTGCATATGTTTAGGATAGTTTTACTATTTTGGTTTGGATTCAAATCATTTTGGTTGAATAATTCTTATGCATGTGTAAGTTGCTTGCAAGGTGTTTGATAAAATGCCTAGGTGGGTTTAGGATGGGGAAAATATGGTTTGATGCATGTCCCAACACCAAGACTCTTTTGCATTGTTATTTTCCTTTATTTGCATAGCTTTATTTACTTCTTGCATAATCCCAAATCTACATATACTATACACACTAGATCAATGATATAAGCCTCCTTGAGAGACGACTTGGGTTGACTAGCTATACTACTATAGCCAATTAATTCAATCCCTTTTTCTTGGGAAAACTCCTCTTGTTCTTCAATTCTAAATTGATTGTAGTTAAAAGAAATAACGACGCTTTTAGCCACATCAAATTTTGGCGCCGTTGCTGGGGAGGCTTAAGATTTGATTTTTGTGCATAGTTATTACTATTTTATATTCAAAAATACACAAAAACACAAAAACATAATAAAAATTCTGCATTTTATGGTTTAGTGCAGAATTTTTCTGCATTATTTTGTTTTTCATGTCTCTTACACCTTCTACACTATCTATGGATGACTCGATTGCACCCCGATCCACCGCTAGAACGTCTTAACCTAAAAATGGAAGAACCTTGAGGAACTAAAATCGTTCTAGAGGATTGGTGGTGTAGAGGACATAGGAGTGTTAGGTGTAAATATGTTCTAACTCCTTTTTCTTGTTTTTCCCTTTTGTTATTTTTGTTCTTTGATAATTTTCTTATTTTGAAACTAACATGGATACTAATGCTTATTTAGGTGCCCAAGATTTTTGCTCTTATGGCCATGTAGGGGATAAGAATATGACATTTGGTGAGGCCCTTCAACAAGAGGTGAACCGAAAAATGGCGGAGATAATGGATATTCTTCAGGAGTTGGCCATGCTACATTCTTTAGAGCTAGATGTTTCTAATATGATGAATATGGCAATGGGGCTTCCATGTGAGGTATATTACTTCTCTTTTGAGGATAAGGTCAAGTTAGATGAGCTTTTGGAAACATGTAGGAGGCTATATGATGAGTTCTTTTCACCTCCACCACCATACACATAAACCTACACCTCACCACCATACCCACCATCATACACTCAACCATCACCACACCCAAACCCTTACTCACACCCTTCATACAATGATGCTTATCAACAACCATATTACGAGCCACCACTACCCTCTTACCATGAACCATCTCCATACCCTTATCATGAGCTCACTCTATACCCATACCTAACCGAAAATCCAACCCCGCCACCCATAGACCCATCTTCCTCATCTCAACCTCTTGCATTTCCTTCTAAGTGTAGTAAGGCGGAAGGCTCCACAATGACCCAAATCATAAAGCTTCTTAAGGAGCAAAAGCAACGAAATGAAGAGCTCTTGCGCCAACAAGATGAAATGCAAAGGAAGCTTATGCAATTGGAGAATGCTCAAGCCACATCCTCTAGAAACCAAGAAGCATCACTACCCTCATCCCCATCACAACTATCTAACCCACAACCTTCCCCCTCACCCCAATTGTCACATGCACCGCCATCACCACTCTCACCACTACCACATGAGGAGGATTATGCTCTGGAGCAATTGGATTGGACAACTTTGAAGTCCATGGTGGAAGAGCTAGCTGGGGTAGTTGAGGAGCCTCCACCTCCACCTCTACCCTCACTACCCTCTATTCCCTTGGAGGATAGTCCACAATTTCATGAGCCTTCACCCATTGAGGTATTCTACGTGTTGGAGCCTCGTGACCCCTTGGATTGTGACATGGAAGTGGATGCCGAGGAGAACTCGGATGATGATGAGATTGTTTATGAGGACCCACCGCCGCCACCTAGTGAGTTAGAAGGAAAAGGAATCGTGGAGAACTCTCATCTTTGTGTCGAGGCTACTGCTGGAGCTTCTTCATTAGCGGATTTCACCATGGGGCCATGTGAAGCGGTTTGTGTTTCGGTCATTCCTTCCCTACCCTCGATCGAGTTCATTTTCCTTGGTTCGAGGTCATTCTCCCTCTCTCGCCATGAGTACGCCTTCCTAGAGACGGATGCACAACTCCTAGTCATTTGTGAGGAGTCAACATCTTCTCAACTTGAGGCATCTTGGGAACCAAAGTCTGTTGGTATTGTCCATGTGAAGGCTTCTTGTGAGGTTCACCATCCCTCCTCACTTGAAGTTAGTTGCTCTTGGGATGCTTTGTCAAAGGGGAGTTCTCACTCCCTAAGGAACAAATTGAGGGCCAAGATGCATTAGTCCAGAGAAAAGAAGAGGATCGTGCTTCGTGTTTTCATTTGCTTATTATGGGATCCCGGCGGAGGCGTTGAGAGCACTCCGTGATGGAAGCTCCTAGACCAATTCAAGCATAAGCCGCCTTGAGGGAGTTTCTACAACTTTCTTTTATTTTATGTTTTGCATTTAAATTCAATAAAGCATGTTTTAGGTAAATTTTCACATGTTGTGTGATAGTTTAGGTACTTTGTTTGTTTGAATTAGTGACTTGTTCGGTGAGTTTTCTTGTTCTAGTCTTGTTGTTTGCATTTCCATTTGTTAGGAATTATATTTTGGTAGTTTAGGGTAGTTTTAGCTTCATTTAACTCAATTTTCTACATAAATTCTGCACTTAGGATGAGTTGGTCGCTAGCCACCAACACCGCCGTCGCGCGCCGTGGAAAACTTTCTGCCAAAGGCATGATCAGCACTTGGTTTCTAGCCACCATGCATCTGGTCGCTAGCCACCACCCTGCTCGTGGCGCGCCACCACCCATTTTCAAAAAAGAAAAAAAATCGAAAAAAAAGTCTGAAAATGAAAATTTTAGGTAGTTTAGGTTCACTTTGTGTGCTCCTTGTCTTTCTTTGTTGCTTTGTAAATGTTGTGCTTGAGACATTCATCATTTTTAGGTGGTTAGGTGTTCCAACACGGTTGCATTTCATTTAGTTTTTAATTCTTGCTTGGTGATTGATCTTAATTTGTATAAATGATTTGTGTTTGGATATGCACCTTGTGAGTTTTGAGCCTTACATTGGGTGGCCACATTACATGTCATTCCAGTCTTGATGTGTGTATCTCTTGTGACTTTGTCGTTCTAGGGTTTGCCTTATCTCTTAATTGAGGTTACGTTTCATATGCATTCTTGAGTGTGATAGAGGCACTTTTCTTCTTTAGCTCACGGCCATATTGCCCACCCTCTACATTACCATTGCAAGCCCCTTTGAGCCTTATATCTCATTCTTTGATCTTAGCTCACCTTTAGCCTAAAAAGTGAAAAACCATTTTACACCCTACCTTAGGAAAGTGGAGTAGAATTGGTTTTATCATTTTGCGTGCTTGAGTCTAATTGTGGGGGTTTGTCGCGGACGACAAACTTTTAAGTGTGGGGGAGGGACATCTTGATGTGTTGTTGTGAAAAATGGTGTGAATTGTATGTAATTGAAAAAAAAATTAAAAAAAATGAGCAAAGGAAGAAAATCACACAAAAGCAAAGTAAATTCAAGGTCAAAGACCTCATGGGTAAATGTTTAAAGGTTCAAAATGAAAAAAAGAGTAAAACTCTTGTGCTTATGCTTTTGTGTGCTTAGAATCCCCCCTTGTGTTTGATTGAGACTCACATAACCAATGCTAGTCTAACTTTCTTGGGTCCTTTAACTTACTTATCCATACATTCCACACCTTAACCTTGGCCTCATTACAACCAAAACAAAGTCCTCTTGATTCTTGGGTGTGTTGAATTTTAGTGGTGGAGATCTAGGGGTTTGGCAAACCTACGTTGAATGCTTGGTCTAACAAGAGAATTGAGAGGAAGATCAAGCCACTTTATAAGTGAGTAGAGAGCATACACACTCCCTTGAGGTCCTTCCATTTCATCTATGCATTTTAAGGGATTTTTGCTTGGCTTTTGATGTTGTGTCTCTTGATATTGAAATACTTGGTTGCTGGAATTTCTTGCTTCTTTAAATGTTTTCTTGGTCTTAAGTCATAGCACTTTTGAGCATTCATTGAAAGCCAAGTAGCACCTTGTTTCTTTTGTTTTGATTTGTTAGCTTTAGTATCTCTTGCATGAGGATATGCAAGTGGTTAAGTGTGGGGGTATTTGATAGGATGCGAAATTTTGTGCATTCTTTATCCATATATGTCCATCTTGCATCCTTTATTGCATTAATAATAGTTGTTTGCTTTGTTTTTGCATATTTTCACTTTCTTGGTTGGTGTGGCAATTTTACATCTTTTTTAGGCTTATTAGTGGCACCTTGGTCTTATTATCTTTTGATGCACTCTTGGGTAGTGTTTTGTGATTTCAAGAGTCCAGACCGGAGCTACTTCGAGTCTTGGGAGCATTGGGAGCGAAGGAGCGGACGCATTGGCAAGTCGGAGAAAGCAACTTAATATTGAAAATGTTGTGTTGGTCGCTAGCCACCACTTTTTGGTCGCTAGCCACCAAGTCCTGATAGCATCATCAAATTTTGCATAATTTTGCAAATTGGTCCCTCTAGCTTTGTATTAATGAAACTTTTGTAATTTTGCTGAGACACTCTTTCACACATTTTCTTTTGTCTTAGTTTAGGTTATTTTATGAGGGAATTCTAGAGAGAGAAGCTCTCCCTTCTCTCTAGAATTTCTCTCTATTTCTACACACTTTGTTCTTACTATTTTCACACAATTCTCGAAGTTCAATTTAATTTCTAATTTCATTTCCATCTTTGCTATTGCTTTTATTTCTTGTTTCTTACTTGCCCTTTTAATTATGGTTGAGTAGTTTCTTCATTCTTGGTGTTGGGTAATGCTAGAATCACATTTTCTCTTGAAACTCATTGCATGATTTTGCTCTTGCTTCCTAATCTCTTGGTTCCAAATGCAATTATAGTTTGTTTGTGTGGATCCATGCTTGCTTATTTTAATTGTATATCTTGAATGCATTTTAGTTTCTTGATTGAGAGATTATTGTGCATTTGAGTGTTTTTGGGTGTTGAGTGAGGTTTATCATTTGATGCTCATTTGCTAGGAGAGTAGGAATAATTCTTGATTGAGAATTAGGTTTGCATATGTTTAGGATAGTTTTACTATTTTGGTTTGGATTCAAATCATTTTGGTTGAATAATTCTTATGCATGTGTAAGTTGCTTGCAAGGTGTTTGATAAAATGCCTAGGTGGGTTTAGGATGGGGAAAATATGGTTTGATGCATGTCCCAACACCAAGACTCTTTTGCATTGTTATTTTCCTTTATTTGCATAGCTTTATTTACTTCTTGCATAATCCCAAATCTACATATACTATACACACTAGATCAATGATATAAGCCTCCTTGAGAGACGACTTGGGTTGACTAGCTATACTACTATAGCCAATTAATTCAATCCCTTTTTCTTGGGAAAAATCCTCTTGTTCTTCAATTCTAAATTGATTGTAGTTAAAAGAAATAACGACGCTTTTAGCCACATCATGCATGCTTTCTATATTCTCTGATATGGTAGAAAAATTCATTGAGGTATTTATGGATGATTTTTCTGTTTTTGGTGATTCATTTGAGTCTTGTCTCAAACATCTATCTTTGGTTTTAATGAGGTGTCAAGAAACAAACCTTGTTTTAAATTGGGAAAAATGTCATTTTATGGTAACAGAGGGTATTATTCTTGGACACCGAGTTTCTTCCAAAGGTATTGAAGTTGATAGAGCCAAGGTGGAGGTAATTGAAAAATTACCCCCTCCTATGAATGTCACGGCAATGAGGAGTTTCTTGGGTCATGCTGGATTCTATAGAAGGTTCACAAAAAACTTTTCAAAAATTGCAAAACCTTTAAGTAGTCTTTTAATGAAAGATTCACAATTTGACTTTGACAATGAATGCATGCATGCCTTTGAAACTCTCAAAACCAAGCTTGTCACTGCACCAATAATTTCCCCTCCTGATTGGTCCTTACCCTTTGAATTAATGTGTGATGCAAGTGATTTTGCAATTGGGGCTGTCTTAGGACAAAGAAAGGACAAGTTGTTGCATGTGATTTATTATGCAAGTCGTGTGTTAAATGATGCACAGAAAAATTATGCAACAACAGAGAAGGAATTATTGGCTGTAGTTTTTGCTTTTGATAAATTCAGATCTTATTTGGTTGGTTCAAAAGTAATAGTCTAAACTGATCATTCTGCTCTTAAGTATTTGATGAGTAAACAGGATGCAAAGCCAAGACTGATCAGATGGGTGCTGTTGCTACAAGAGTTCAACATTGAGATAAGAGACAAGAAAGGCTCAGAAAATTTGGTGGCAGACCACTTGTCAAGGATTACACATGGAGAGGAACAAGTGATTAAGGTTCCAGTGAATGAAGAGTTTCCAGATGAACAACACCTAGCTATACAAGTGTCACCATGGTTTGCTGACATGGCAAATTATAAAGCTGGGGGAAGGGTTCCGAGTGAAATGAATGGAAATCAGAAAAAGAAATTCATGCATGATGCTAGGTACTTTTTATGGGATGAACCTTATTTGTTCAAAAGGTGTAATGATGGAGTAATTAGAAGGTGCATCCCAGAGGAAGAAGTATATAGTGTTTTATGGCATTGTCATGGTTCAGAATATGGTGGACATTTTAGTGGAGAAAGAACTGCATCCAAGGTTTTGCAAAGTGGGTTGTATTGGCCAACCATTTTTAAGGATGCAAGAGCTTTTGTGGAGAGATGTGATAGGTGCCAAAGAACTGGGAATTTATCAAGAAAGCATGAAATGCCTCAACAATTTATTCTTGAGGTGGATTTGTTTGATGTGTGGGGAATAGATTTCATGGGTCCCTTTCCATCCTCCTACTCCAACGTGTACATCCTGGTAGCAGTGGACTATGTTTCCAAATGGGTTGAAGAAATTGCCTCTCCCACTAATGATGCAAAGGTGGTAGTGAATTTTCTCAGAAATATTATCTTTTCAAGGTTTGGAGTTCCTAGAACCTTGATTAGTGATGGTGGAAGCCACTTCTGCAATAAACAATTGGAGAGCCTTCTGCAAAAATATGGAGTCAAGCACAAGGTAGCCACCCCATACCATCCTCAAACAAGTGGACAAGCTGAAGTTTCCAATAGGGAATTGAAGAGAATCCTGGAAAAAATGGTAAATGCTTCAAGGAAGGATTGGTCAAGGAAAATTGATAATGCACTTTGGGCCTACAGAACTGCATTCAAAACACCAATTGGTATGTCTCCTTATCAACTTTTATATGGTAAATCTTGTCATCTGCCTGTTGAACTTGAACATAAGTCATTTTGGGCTATAAATTTTTTGAATTTTGATTTGAAATCGGCAAATGACAAGAGATTACTACAACTCAATGAACTTGACGAATTTCGTAGTCAAGCTTATGATAATGCTAAGTTGTATAAGGAGAGAACCAAGAGGTGGCATGACAAAAAGATCACTCCAAGGCACTTTGAACCTGGGCAACAAGTTCTTTTATTTAATCCAAGATTAAGGTTGTTCCCAGGAAAATTGAAGACAAGATGGTCGGAACCATTCACTGTCACTAAGGTTTCATCCTATGGGCACGTAGAGATAATGGACCCCAAATCTGAAAGGAAGTTCACGGTGAATAGGCAAAGATTAAAACATTATCTTGGGGGAGAAATTGACCGACTCGTCTCGGTTCAAACACTCACTTGAGAAAGTGTCATACGTCAAGCTAGTGACGTTAAAGAAGCGCTTATTGGGAGGCAACCCAATTGAGTATCCTTTTATTTAATGTCGCTCATTTGATTTTTAGTGTTATTCATTTATTAAAAAAAAAAATTTCCTATCTCTCTGGCGCATAGCGCCCTAATGGCGCCTAGCGCCCTCCCTCACCTTCCTTCCGTAGCGCATCGCGAAAATTGCGCGAAACACCACTTCAACACCATTTTGGCGCGAAAATTGTGCGCCTCATGAGCAGAACAGGGACCTTCGGGCATCATTAAAAGATGCCTTCCATTCATTTGTCTCTCTCATACCTCTTCAACACTCACCTCATCTCTTACACACTCTAACCCTCCCTATTTCTACCTTTCATTCCACCATATTCACATAGCAAAACACCACTTTCCCTGATAGCTGTGTCATCATCGTGGGAGTCTACTTCATTTTTTTTCCATCATTCAGATTTTCTAATTATCTCTATTTCAGGTAAGTTGTTCATTAACTTTGAAGCATGATTAATTTTAGTTGTTATCAAAGAGAGATTATGAATAATGCTGAGTTAGTGAACATTAGTTAAATAGAGATAATATAGAAGTTAGAGAAATTTGTCAATGAATCTGTGGTCTGAGAAAATGCGATAGAAATGATTAGTACTAATGCTTAGCTTAGAATTTTTGCAAAATTCTAAGTTTGGTGTTGGAGAAAATATCATTTGATTCATTGTACAAGTGCTCTATTGTGAGAGATGGAAAATATGAACGAAGGCTATTATGTCTTTTCTATTGAGCTAACAATGCTAATGGTGTTACTGTCATGTGGCTTCCTGTTTTGGTTTGATTTTGTTTTCAGGAAATGGCACCATCATCAAAAAAAAGAAAAGGGAAGGAAGTGGCTGCATCCCCCTCTTATTACTCTCATCGCTTCCGGACGAAAGAAAATGAAGACTACTACAACTCAGTGGTAGTGAACAAATCTATCATCCCGGAAATTGGCTTCGCGTTTAGAGAGGGGGAATTTCCAGAAATCCAAGAGGAAATTGCTCGAAGAGGGTGGGAGCTAGTTTGTTCACCCCCTAGAATTGCGGGAATGCAAAGGGTTCTGGAATTCTATGCAAACGCTTGGCAATCTGAAAAAACTAAAGAAAGGGAGTTCAAGAGCTTCCTCAGAGGAAAGGAGATTGACTTTAGCTCTGAAATGGTGGAGACGGTGCTGAATCTAGAAGTCAATCCAGAAAAATCTCCCTATGGGTATTGTGCACGGTTGAAGGGGAATCAAAAGCTGCAAACAACACTGCGGGAAATTTGTAAACCCGGGGCGAACTAGAAGATGGATAAACAAGGCCGACCAAATCAGCTAGCTCGAGCAGATCTTATTCCTGTGGCTAGGGGATGGTTAGAATTCATCAATCATACCATCCTCCCAACCACTCACTATTCAGAAGTAACGGTGGATAGAGCAGTGATGATTCATTGCCTTATCACCAAGGAGCAAGTTGATTTGGGCACTTTATTATCCAAGGGTATATCAAAATTTGTATACTCATCAAGAATGACCCTGGGATTTCTGTGCCTCATTCAGCGCATTACCGAAGCTGCAGGGGTAGTAATTGAAGGTGACTCTCCCATTCATGTGCCTAGGCCAATAATTGCTGCAGCCATTGGAAGATCAAAAAAGAAAGATACGGGGAAGGCACCTGAAGTTCCATTCATTGCCCCTCCGGATAAGCCCATGGAGGACATACCAAGTCAGAGTCAAAATCAAGATGAGTTATCAGAAGTGCAGAAGCTGAGGGTTGAATTGAATGACTTCAAAATTGATTCTTATGAAATTTTTTCCTACCTTGCTCATGCATTTCATAAGCTGGCTCCAGAAAAATTTCCTGATTGTCAAACTAGTTGCAAGAAAAAATGGGAATACAGGGAGCCTAATCCATCAAATGATGAGGAGGATGAGGAGGAGAAAGAAGAAGAAGAGGATGAGGATCGAGGGGGAGATTGACCACCCCCCTCAGGTAAGTTTCTAACTGATGCTTGAATAAATTTAAATTTCTGTGTTGTTCGAGTTTTTATCATTAGTGTCTTGTGTTGTGTGGTAGCGTAGGGGAGTGATGAACAATTGTAAAAAGAGCAAAAGTGATTATAATGGTTAAGGCTAGCTCGAGAATGTGATCAACATGCATGAATAAAATGTTAAATAAATGATGATGAATAAGTTGAGAGGCAACAAAGAAATAATGTTGTAGAAAATGATTATAGGGGTTCTTGGAGTATTTCTAAAAGACAACTGAGTTGATGAATTGATTACATAAATGTAGTGTGAAGTCTCGGAAAAATAGATGAAAATGTATGAATTGTGACAAGTAAAGAAAAAGGGTAGGCTTTGTCAAAAAGAAAATATCTAAGGCTCTGAGCACTAATGGCTAGGGGACATCTTCATTCAATATTTTTAGAACCTAGCTATGTGCTTGTGGTGTGATTGTGTCAGGGAAAGGCTTGGGTAATTAGATTCGAGGGGTGCTTCATCACCTAGTGTCTTGGGCCAACTGGACCGGGAACGTTAATCGAAAACTCATCTTAAAAAGTCACCCTGAGACTAAGCGTTTAGAGTCATGATCCTTAAAGAGAAAGGCAAGAGCACTACTCCTAAAATTATTGAGAAAGCCAATTCATCTGGGTGAAATTAAAAAGTAAATGTCTTTGCACTACATGGTTGTGAAAATGAAAACATAGTTGGTTGATAGAAATCTCTTGAAGAACCCTTATAACATGATCTGGAGTATAATTCTGAGTGTCTTCCCTATTTCAAAGTGAATTGTTGAAGGATATAAAGTGATGAGAAATTGCATGTAGTTTGATTTCTGGTAGTTGGCCTTACTATCTTGATCACACGAGTTCTGGGAATTATTGTTCTTAACTCCTGTGCGCTGCTTTATGTTTTATTTCGTTGCTTGAGGACAAGCAACACCTTAAGTTTGGTGTTGTGATGCCTTGGCATCTTTATTTAATTTTGTAGTTTAAATTCTAAGAAATTGTGTTAGTTTAAATTAGTTTCAGTGTGTTTTTAGAGTAAATTAAGTGTTTTTAGAATAAATTGGATTTTCCTGGGTTATATTACGTTTTGGGTATTATTTTGGTGTTAATTTCAGGAATTGAGCAAGTAATTGATGATTGAATAGCAGCCGGAGATGCACATTGAGTCATGAAAGAGCCCAATTTGAGACGCTTTGCACCTCACTCACGCGCAGCGCCTCAAAGTCAGAACCAAATTGAAGATACGCATCAAAGTCTGCGCCTTGCGCCAACCTGGCGCCTTGCGCCCCTACATCCAGCGCCTCGCGCGTGATGAGCTAGCGCGCCGCGTCATCCAGGCGCCTTGCGCCGGAAGGAGAGCCCTGATCCAGTGCCCCGCGCCCATCCAACGCCCTGCGCCCCTCGGAGTTTCGCCTTGCCGCGACGCGTGTGCTCCAAAGCTTCGCGCCCGGAGAACCTGGAACTACTGCACCATAGCTAATTCTCGAAAGTATGTTATAATTTAGGACCAAATTCAAATGCAAATATAATTTGTATAATTCTGAGTTATCTTTAAACAAAAATCCCTTTGTTTTAGGGATAGATCCAATATGAATTCTAGGACTATCTGATTATATATAGAACTAGAATAGAAGCTCAGATTATCTTGGTTTTTACTTCACTTAGTCCAGTACTCTGTTTTACTCTGTTTTTCAACAAAATCAGTTATTCGTTCTTCAAAATGTTTTCTTTCGATTATTATGTTTTGTTTACTTTGATTATGAGCAACTAATTTCTTTGTTAGGGTGAAGGGGATCATATTACTATGAATCAATTTTGTATTTGTGAACCTTTGAATTTTATTAATTCAATTTAAGCAATTACCTTATTTGTATTGTGTTGTTCTGAGGATTGGAAAATCACTTTTCAACTTATCTTGGATTCATGTGTTTATTTGGGAAAATAAATTTGTGAATTAGCTTAAGGGAAATTGCCAAAAAGATTAATTTCTAGGAATAGAATTAAGATTTTTGTGAACTTTTGAGTCAATATAAATATTTTCTTTTCTTTGAAATGATTTGATCAAGGGATTGACTGATTGTTCATAGAAAAAGTGTTAAATTACCAAGGAATTGGAATTGACAACCTAAGATTCGTTTATTGAATTGAAGCTTTAAAATTTAAAGGCAAGCAATTGTTTTATTAATTTCAGAAAATACGTGAACCCGATTCCCTAACCTTTTATCAATTGAATTTTTCATTAAACTTTTACTGTCTTGTTACATTTAATAGCCTTTTGAATTTAGATTATATGTTCATTCATTACCTTTTATTGGATTCGTCTAATTAGAAATCTACTTTAAGAAATTTTTGCTCGGTTCTTTAATCCTCGTGGGAACGAAACCCACTCACCGTGGTTTTTATTACTTGAACGATTCGGTGCACTTGGCGATACCCTATCATTGTGCTGATCAAATCATTCGCAGGTGCGTCCCTGACCATGAGCACCACTCCGTACTTGATTTTTGCCACGTACAGGCTTGTGGTGGCCATTTTGGACCGCAGCGCACTGGTCGTAAAATTCTTGAGTGCGGTCTATTTTGGCCATCCATTTTTAAAGATTGCTATGAATACTGCAAGTCTTGTGCTAGGTGTCAAAAGATGGGAAAGAATTCTAGGAGGAATGAAATGCCCCAGCAACCATTACTGTTTTGTGAAATTTTCGATGTTTGGGGTATTGACTTCATGGGACCTTTCCCTGCTTCTGCTGGCTTTAATTACATTCTTTTAGCTGTAGATTATGTGTCTAAGTGGGTTGAGGCAATCCCAACTCGTACTAACGACTCTGCTGTGGTTTGTAATTTTGTGAAGAGTAACATAATCTCTAGATTTGGCATTCCTAAGGCCATCATCAGTGACCAAGGCACCTACTTCTGTAACAAATCCTTTGATACCTTGCTTCGCAAGTATGGGGTTGTCCACAAGGTGGCAACACCTTATCATCCTCAAACTAACGGGCAGGCTGAGGTGTCTAACCGGGAAATTAAAAAGATTTTAGAAAAAATGGTTGGACCCTCAAGAAAGGATTGGAGTGCTAAGTTGTCTGATGCTCTATGGGCTTACCGTACTGCTTATAAAACCCCGATTGGGATGAGCCCCTTTCGGTTGGTATTTGGAAAATCCTGTCATTTGCCGGTGGAAATTGAACACCGTGCATACTGGGCGGTTAAACAGTGTAACATGGACCTAGGGAATGTCGGTCAAGAGAGAAAATTACAGCTGCAGGAACTCGATGAACTCCGGCGGGATGCCTATGAGAGCTCAAAGATCTATAAAGAGAAAACTAAGGCCTTCCACGACCAACTCATTCTGAGGAAAGAATTCCATGAGGGTCAGGAAGTACTCCTTTACAACTCAACGCTCCAACTCATGCTCGGAAAGCTGAAATCAAGGCGGGAAGGACCCTATGTGGTGAAGAAGGTCTATCCTTTTGGGATGGTGAGTTACAATGCAAAAAGACCAACTTTACCTCCAAGGTCAATGGACACAAACTGAAGGTGTTCCATCAAAGCCCCAACAAGGAAGCAAATCAGACCGAAGTCCTCCTTTTTGAGGGAGTGAAGCCACCCAATTAGGTGGCCACACGTCCAACTTAGGGACGTTAAACCAAAGTGCTTGGTGGGAGACAACCCACTGTCATTTCCCTTCTTTTAATTCATAGTTTCATTTGTTTCGTTTGTTTTATTTCTATTTTTATTTGCATACCAGCTTCACTGTGAACATTAAGCATATTTTTTGGTACAAGAGATGCAAATATAGTGGTGAGGTAGGAAAATGGCGTTAAAAACGCAAAACTGCAATTTCTGCGCAGACAGGCCGCCCTGGCGGTCCCTTAACCGCCCAAGCGGTCGCGGCCCTCAAAACGCTGCGTTTCGCATAAGCGGGACGGTGCGTTTTGCACAGACCGCTCCATCGGTCCCTTAATCGCCCCAGCGGTTCGACCGCTCTGCAATTAAAAGGCGGAGGCTGTGAGGGTTTTGGGCACTTTTAACTCTTTCTCTCTTCCCTTGCTCAAAACCCTAGAAGAGCTCAAGCTCTCCCCACCGCCGCCGCCACTTGCCGCCACTTGCCACCACCGCCATCTCCCTCCTACTCCTCCCTCTTTCACATCTCTTGGTAAGCTTGCATTTCTTCCTCATTTCAGTACTCCTCATTCTATATTTTTTTCTTTTGTTTTGGTTTATACATTGGGATTAGTTGTGGAATGTTAGTGTTTTCCCCTTCCTAGCTCGGTTATATCAAGATTCTTGGGGTGGAGTAAGCTTGGATGGTGTCAAAAATGGTGGAAACTAGGTGTAGATGTCGCTGCGCGCTGTTCTGACCGCCGCGAACCGCCTAGGCGGTCGTGCTGCGGCTGCACTGAATCATCTTGCAGGCTGAGTATATTGTTAGTTGGTGTTTTTGCTACTGACTCCTAACCCCTTTATTACCCCTTTGTATCTGTGTTGTTGTTTTTCTTGCAGATCAATGGCACCCAAGAGAGCCCGCCGACCACAGCAAACTCAGGGAGAGTCCTCCCGGGACTTCCGCGAGGTGGAAGCATCAGATAGCTATTTCTTTGATTGCTTGGTGGCTGAGGAGCGCTATTATGAAGACTTCCAGAAGCGGTCAGTCCTCCATGAACACCACCTCTGTTATGGCGGCTCAAACCCATCTATTGGGTCCGTGGTGGCAGAAATCCAGTCACGTCAATGGAATTTCCTGCTCACAGAACCAAAGGATGCCAACTTGACTCTGGTAAGAGAGTTCTATGCAAATTACCACACTATAGGAGCCACTCATGTCCATCTTCGTGGTCAGCAAGTCCCGGTGTCCCCGAGGGCCATCGCCGAGATTCTTCACATACCCCTACCTGCTGGTAGGACATGGCAGGACGATGATGAGTTCGCCCAACTCCGCCACCATCCCACTGCAGAGCTATTAGAGAGGGTGTGGGCCAGACTATGTGTAGAGGGAGGTGACTGGCACAGGAACTCAAATGGTCTACCAACCCATCTACCTTCGAAGCACATCACTTTAGAGACCAGAGCATGGAATCGGGCCATTTTCAGCCATGTACGGCCTAATTCTCATCACTCAGACATCACCATTGACGACGCTATCCTTGTCTACCTGATCTTGGGGAGCCGCTGGATTAATGTGCCAAAAATAATTTCGGCCAACTCTCCATCATCTTTCTTTGGCTGAGTGGCATGTATTTCCACGGTGCTCGTTTTTCCAATTATGAAGCATGGCTAAGCGATCCAACTCACATTGGACCTAGTGCTCAGGTGGTTTGGCCAATAGTAGGCAAAGAGATATTGAATGGTGATGTAGGCGGGGGTTTCCGAGGAATACAAATAACCTCTGGTTTTTTTCAGATTTGGCGAGCATCTGGAATAACTAGTGAATTACAACTTTATTGTACCGCAATTGGTGCATTAGTCTTTGCAGCCTTAATGCTTTTTGCTGGTTGGTTTCATTATCACAAAGTTGCTCCAAAATTGGCTTGGTTCCAAAATGTAGAATCCATGTTGAATCACCATTTGGCAGGATTACTAGGACTTGGATCTCTTTCTTGGGCGGGGCATCAAGTACATGTATCTTTACCGATTAACCAATTTCTA